>JAKOGI010002274.1:0-124918 GCA_029747015.1 Carnegiea gigantea
GATGGAGACCATCGTGAGAAGCCCAAGGACCATCAAGCTCAGCCCAAGAGGACTCACTCAAGCTTCAAGAAGTCAAGGAAGTTGCCAAACTTTGCCGGAAATTGGCGTTCATACCCGAAGAGGTAGTGCCGTCGTCATCCAGAAATTTCCCGCTTTTTGTGTGCACTTTTGGCCTACCTAAAGTGGTCCCACAACTTGAGGCTCCACATGGTTTTGAAGTTTAAGATTTCAGCTTTAAAATAAGCCCAAGTTTGTTTAATTTGGACGTCATTTGATTGGGCAAAATATCACTCAAAGGTACGTTATGCTGATCCAGTCCAGTCTGAGATAGGTGCATCGTTTGGGCCATAACTTTCAAACCGCGTATCCAAATTGAGCAAATGAGCCCATTCTGGAAAATAGACTTCCAGGGCTTTCTAACAAGCCCAAGAACGCATGGTTTGGCCGAGTATTCTGGAAGTTGTGCTCTGTTGCAGTTGAGGCAGTTGCAAGGATTAATGCTGGGAATATGAAGAGTCTTCGGTTACATATACTTGTGTGGCTGATATTGTGCACGTTTTAGATGCTTCTAGATTGATGTAATCAGCTGCAAAACTCCTAGAATATTCCTTGTAACCTCCCCCACCCCCTTTTATGATGTGTCTTTTCATTTTTCTTAGACTTTTCATTAGCTAGTTTTAATTGTTAGGAGTTATTTGAGTCCTTTGATTGTCTTTGGCTGAGTCTATAAAAGGGGAGGGGCGTGTGAAGCTATTCATTCAGCATTGTAAGAAATTTCCAAAACAATACAAGTACTTTGAGTGTGTTTCTCAAAAGTGCAACTAAATTCCTAGTTCTATATCTTGAATTATGGCAAATTCAAGTGGTGTTCTAGGTTCTCTTCCTTTTCCAATTGGAGTGATTCCTTGGTTAAGACAAGAGAATTAGCCCAAGGCCAAGTCATTGAGTGGCTCCGTGAAGGATTATCTCAATTACAAGATCTTGTTCTATCCCTTTTTCTTGTGTAGTGAAGATCTTCATCCATCTCATCCATCTTTCATTTCTCTTTCCAATTTGGCTTATTTGAGTTGGAGTTTGATTTGGTTCACTTACCCCCCCACATATACATCAATGTCGTCAAAATACACAACGACATACCTCCCAATGAATGGCTTGAGAACTTGGTTCATTAGCCTCATGAATGTGCTTGGTGCATTAGTCAAACCAAAGGGCATGACAAGCCACTCATATAGGCCACCCTTGGTTTTAAAAGCCGTCTTCCATTCATCCCCTTCAAAAATCCGTATTTGATAATATCCACTTCTTAGGTCAATCTTTGAGAATATAGTGGCCCTATGAAGCTCATCTAGCAAATCCTCCAACCTTGGGATAGGGTACCGGTATTTGGTGGTGATCTTGTTGATAGCTCTACTATCAACACACATTCTCATGCTCCCATCTTTCTTGGGCACAAGTAAAGCCGGGACGGCACATGGACTCAAGCTCTCACGGATCAAGCCCTTGGCTAGGAGCTCATCCACTTGTCTTTGAACCTCTTGTGTCTCTTGAGGGTTCATACGGTAGGCCGGTCTATTTGGGAGAGTGGCACCTGGGAAGAGGTCGATTTTATGTTGGATGGATCTTTTGGGGGGAAGGCCATGAGGTATTTCTTGTGGAAAGACGTGGGCAAAGGCTTGTAGGAGGGAGGTAAGTAAAGGATGGGGAGATTCCTTTACCTTGGCCGGTTCTTGGTTTAAGAGGATCCACTCTTTAAAGTCTTCAAACTCATGGAGTTGAGAGTGGAGTAAGGTAGTGAGAAAGACATCCAACTTGGGATTGTCTTGAGGGTTCTTTTGTGGGCTAGGCTTGAGGGGAGTGAGGGTGATTTTCTAGTTGTCTTTGGTGAAAGTGTAGGTATTCTTTCGACCATCATGCATCACCCTTCTATCAAAGAGCCATGGCCGGCCCAAAAGAACATGGCAATCATCCATGGGCACTATGTCACACCATATCTCATCTTTGTAGGACTTTCCAATGGAAAAAGTAAGCAAACATCGAGTAGTAATTTGCAAACCCTTACCTTGGTTGAGCCACTGAATTGTGTAAGGATTTGGGTGAGGTGTGAGCGGAATCTTGAGCTTGTCCACCATGGTTTTTGAGGTCACATTAGCACAACTTCCCCCATCGATGATGAGAGAACACACCTTGCCACTCACGGTGCACCTTGTATGAAAAATGCTCTCCCTTTGCTCCATGTTGTCTTGAGAAGCAATCCCACTTAGAGCCCTTCTAATCACTAGTAGTTTCCCTTCATCCGGGCCCTCTTCTACCTCTTCCAACATTTCGGCCATGTACACCTCCTTTTCTCCTCCATTTTCCTCTTCCTCAACCTCTAGCTCCTCTAAGGACTCTTGATATTCGGCTAGAGATACCATTCTTTTGTTTGGACATTCGAAAGCATAATGTCCAAGACCTTGACAACGAAAGCAACGAACCTTGCTAGGGGGTTTTGGTGGTGGCTTGGACGGAGTTTGTGGGGGGCTGTTTGAGGGGGTTTCGGGTTTGGGGGTGGAGAAGGTTTTTGAGGAGTGAATGGGGGCTTTTGAAAGCCATAAGGCCGTGGGGTTGGCTTAGAGATGGGGTTCTTGCCTTTGAGCTTCTTTTGTTTTTCTACCTTGTGAGCTAAAGCACTCAACTCATCAAGGGAGGTGTAGGGGTGTAACTCCACTACATGAGCAATTTGTTCATCAAGCCCACTCAAGTAACGAATCAAAGTTTGGGAATCATCTTCCCTCAAATCACACTTTAGAAGAAGTTGTTCAAAGTCCCTAGTGTACTCCTCTACACTCTTTGAACCTTGTCGGAGGTGGTGGAGTTTAAGGAAATTGTCTTGAAGATAGTGTGGGGGTAAGAACTTGGCCTTAAGTTTGGATTTCATTTGCTCCCAAGTCTTTATCTTACTTTTCCCCTTTCTCACCCTCTTGGACACAACATTAGACCACCATATGGAAGCATATTTACGGAGTTTCAAGGCTACTAGCTTTACCTTTTTGCTTTCCGGGATGTCCTTGTATTCAAATACTCTTTCCACCGTTTGAAGCCAATCAAGGAAGATGTCCGGGTCTAGTTGTCCTTTGAACTCCGGAATGTCGACTTTAAAGTCTCCAAAGCTTCGTCCCCTTGACCTTTGATGTCGTTGGGACCTTGGTGCAAGCTCCCCTTCACTTGAGTCACTAATGGGGTTGCTTCCCTCGGAGTCATCCGAGTCTTGATGCTTGCTTGGACTCTTTGAACTCCATAAACCTCTCCTCTTCTCTTCCATAAGTTGTCCTAGTTGCTTTTGGAGATACTTTAGTTGAGCTTCTACCTCGGCTTTCTCCCTCAGGGCTTGCTCCGCCACTTGCTCGGGTGTGAGGCTAGAAGACATTTTGGCTTTGGAATAGAGAAAGAGTGTTTTGGGACGGGGAGAGGTAGGCACGGTCGTGCTAGCAGGCACGGCCTGACCGTGCTGAGCTACTGGCGAAGAAGTGCTGGGCTGGAATTGTGGCACGGTCGTGCTCAGGTGGCACGGTGTGCCCGTGCCAACTTTCTGGTTGGGCACGGCTGAGATTTTGTGGAGGATGTGTTTGGGCTGTTTTTGTGGTTCTTGTGTTTGGGAGTGTGTTTGGGTGATGGAAGCTTGGCCAAGATGGTAGCCTAAGCTCTGATACCAATTTGATGGAAGGTTGTAAGGGAGAAGAACCACTCACAACTTACTTCAAAGTGGATTGCTTGACACAAGGAGAAGGAAAACCACAACGGATAGGAAAATCAAGAGTTTGGGATAATCAAGTGGCCTTTCAAGGGATAATCCTAGGAGCCACCCTTGGAGAACACTTGGGCAATCTCTTTATATCAACTAGTTACAGAATTTAATCACCTTCTAGTTGAGAGAAAGAGACCTAGAGACCCACTTGAGTTGCCAAGCTCAAGATACAACACTAGGAATTTTGTGGAGAGAGTTTGAGAACTCACAATTGCATTTCATTCAAGTTGCCTTGCAAAATGAGAAAACCATCTGATTTTATGCTAGGATGGCCGAGTTTCTCCCCCCTTCCCATGCAGCAAAAACAATGCCAAGTACATTTGGGAGAGGGAAACACATTACATCCATCACTCACCTAGCTTAACACCTCACCACTAGCTTAAGCTACTTCATTAGAGGCCATGATGCCTCCTAAGTGATGTGTCAAGCTTATAATGGTCCTAAAATGCAGCAAAAGTAATCAATTCAGCAAGTGGATGAAGCAAAACCCAAGAAATCAACCCACTTGTAGCGGCTAGGAAGAAACCGGTTAAAGGGGTGTTTTGCTTGTCCTTTTGGCTGGGTAAAACCAACACAAGGGGGTGCTTTGGATGGGATTTGAACCCTTGACTTGATAAATATTTAAGTCCCCTTTCATGCTGCAAAATTTCAGAACGAGTGGACTTAAGTTGGTGGTCCAAATTCCTCCTTAATTCGGATGCTGCTGTTTTGGCGCCCAGCCTGCGCACTTGGAAAGATCTTGCTGATTGACTAACCAAACGACCTCCGAATCCTTTGCAACTTGTTTTATTGGATTCCTAACATCTTAAACTTAAAGAGAGGGGGCAAGGCAGTCGTTCATCCCCTCACCTTCAAGTCCCAAAAGATGCACAAAACCGGGCCAATTTCCGGTTGAATCTGCCCATGTTCCGTCCGAATGCTCTATGACTTCCTTGACCAAGGCATGGATGTTCTTGACTTCCTTGGGGCTTGAGGGGGTGTGTGGAGTTGCTGGTTGTGCATTTGGAGTTTGATCATGATGGTCCCCATCACAAGTCCTGAACTTGCTCTGATACTAAATATGATGGACCTGCCGATGGTCCAAGCTAGAACTCAAATGAAGAGTGAAAGCTTACAAACCAAGGGAGAATACAATCATGAGAAAACTAAGGAAAGTGGCACATAATATGTTGGTTGCGAGGCAACAAATATGTGAGGGAGGAATGGAACTTAGAATCAAGGGATTCTAAGTGAAAATCAAAAGGGAATTTGATGTAATTTGATGTATATCACAAGGGATGAATGGAACCAAGTTACAAGCTACCAAGATTATGAAGCAACCAAGTGAAAACCACACGAATAGGTGTGGCACGGTCGTGCCTTTAGGCACGGGTAGGCCGTGCCACTTTTCTGGTTTGTGACACCATGTTTCTTACTTTTGCACGGTTGAGTATGGTTTGAGGTTTGTGATGGAAGCTAGACTATTAGAGGTAGTCTAAGCCTTGATTAAGCATGGGGATGGATATGTGAGTGGCTTGTAAATGAGAAAAGGTGGGAGAGAAGCAAAGTTAAGATTCACTAACTCCAAATTAAAGCTAGCAAACTCACTTTAACTCTCTTTGAATCCTTGAGTATAAACACCAAATGAGATAGAGCTAAACTTGAAGAATGGATACAGAAACACCACCAAACTCAAGTTTAGAGTCTTTAACCTTGGATTAAGATACAGAAACACCACTTAATTCAAGATTAAAACCTACTTGATCACCACCTTAATTGACTAGATTAAGGATAAGCAAGTTGGAATTTGTTTGCACTAAGGCATGAAAGCACAAAGCTCTCAAAGAGGTTTTTAACTCAAATCTCACTGGTTTTTGCCTTGGCCGTGTGTCCTCTAAATAGGCAGCAAAATAACCAAGCTAGTAAGCTCTTACACAAGTACCTCTAGCTTTCCTTCCTAGGTAGGAAAGGTATTAGGCCTAATTACACCCGGTTATGCTAACCGGTTTTGTTAATCTTCCTTAATGCTAAACAAAGTGTATTAATCTAACTAGGAAAGCAAGACAAATGACTAATACAACTTGATTAATTTGGCCTTAAACATAATCAGCTTCAAAAGGCAGCAAGTAGCCATGTGCAAGCCGAAAAGTGGCCATCCCCTTTACGGCTAGCCAATGAGAATCAAGGGAGCACCTTCTTTGTCTTCCAATGAGATTCAAGAGACAAGCCTTCTTGCAGCCCTTCCCTCATTGGTTGTTGTCTTCCCTAGGTTGCCTTGGACGTGTGCCAAGCCTTGGAAGGTGTGCCACTCAGCTGAAGAGAAGGAAACCCTTTGGAGAAGGAAAGCTGCTTGCTGCTGTAAACTGTAATGTGCTGGCAGCTTACAGGGTCGATTTGCAGGCCATGTATTCCAGGGCAAACGTGATCAGAACTTGCGTTGCCACACATGGATGGAAAGCTTGAGAAGTCTTCTAACAGCTCCAAGTGGAATTACTCAATTTGGAGTTCATTTGCCTGATGAAAACGTTAAAATGGCCAGACTGGTCTGAACCGGGTCTCAGTCTGCACAGTTTTGGGAGATTGACCTGGTTCCCCATTTTCCACTTGACATAACTTGATTTTATCACTTGGACCATGTAGCTAACATCTTGGGGACCCACAAAATGTAAAAATACAAGACTTAAACCACCATTAAGCTTATGGAATCAAATAACCAAAACCGGGTATGTTCTGGTTTAAACTGGGCAGTTTGTATATCTGGGGTTTATTAGCTAATTTGAGAGGGCAAATGAAGTCCAAATGGGATGAAACTTTTTTTGTTGCGAAGCTGACTTCTTAAGCGTTAATCCAATGCAAAATATTGGACTTAAACCTTAAAGGGTTTGACATAATTAACCTCTTGAAAACCGGGTTTGCTGTGAAAACAAACCTGACCTGCTGTTTTAGGTCCTTAAACAAAACAAGGATGAATCATTCATCCTTTAATCACCAAAATAAAATTACCTAGCTTTGATTTGATTCTTTAAATTAAAGGGCATGGAGGGATCTCCATCAGCATGTCTGTGGAAGAAAGACTTGAGGTTCTTTCCAAGCAAATGCAAGAACTAAGTGTGAGTAATTAAGAACTTAAGGCTCGAAATGAGTACTTGAGGAAACAGCTTGGAAACCACATGAAACAAAAGCAGAAACTTCAAGAATCACCAAGCATTCGGATTGGAACAGATTATGGCTATGAAGAGGAAGCTAGCAATGCGTTATCTGAAGAGGAAGTGCCGTTTGAAAGAATACAAAGAAGAGCACGGCTACTTTCAATTCTAATGAGATCAAGGTTGACATTCCTGAGTTCGAGGGTAAGTTAGATCCTGATGAGTTCATTGAATGGTTACAAACAGTGGAACGTATCTTTGAGTTCAAGGAGATTCCAGAGGATAAGAAGGTCAAAATAGTTGCTCTTAGACTAAGGAAATATGCCTCCTTATGGTGGACAAACCTTAATGCTAAGAGAACTAGAGAAAGGAAGAGTAAGATTGCTACTTGGGACAAAATGAAAGCCAAGATGAAGGCACGGTTTTTGCCTTCTACGTATGTCCAAGATCAATATATGCTCTTTCATCATTTGAATCAAGGCAAGATGAGTGTTGAAGAATATACTCATGAGTTTGAGAAACTCATGATCAAATGTGACATTCATGAGCCTGAAGAGCAGACCAAGGTTTGTTACCTAGGAGGGCTTGATCCTAGGATAGCCAACGTGGTTGAGTTGCAAGCTTATGCCACCTTTGACGAAGTGTGTGTCTAGCACACAAGGTGGAGCAACAAAGAAAGTCTAGGATGAATGTTTGTGATTCATTCAAGCCCTATTCTGCACCAAACCGTGGGCAACCCTCAAACAAGGGGAGTACCACACCTCAGCCTAAATCATCTACCCCTTTCCCATCTAACCCACAAAAGAACCAAGCTCCTCAAAGGCCACCACCACCAAGCCCCCCACGTCCAAACCCATACCCTGTAAGCCAAAGAAGGTGTTACAAGTGCCAAGGCTTAGGACATATTGCTTCTGATTGTCCTAGTCGAAAGGTAGTCACCTTAGCTGAATGGGAAGCCATAGAGGGAGAATTTGCCGAGGAGAAAGAAGAGGAAAAGGAAGAAGATGCTGAGAGCGATCATGAAGATGATCAGGGGGAGTTTGTGAAAAACGCAGATGAAGGTGAGATGCTAGTAATTCGAAGGGTATTGAGCAATCAACGAGTTGTTAATGATGAACAACGTGAGAACATCTTTCACTCACGGTGTACAGTCCAAGGCAAAGTGTGCTCGTTAATCATCGATGGAGGAAGTTGTTCCAACGTTGTTTCATTAAGCATGATTGAGAAACTGGGCCTTCAGTCCACGACACACCCCCACCCATACAACATTCAATGGCTAAATCAAGGCAAGGGATTGCAAGTTAACTCTCGTTGCTTGATTTCATTCTCTCTTGGTAAGAACTACCAAGATGAACTTTGGTGTGATGTTGTCCCCATGGATGCTTGTCATATTCTGTTAGGATGACCATGGATGTATGACAGGAAGGTTATGCATAATGGTTATCTTAATACTTATTCTTTTACCAAAGATGGCAAAAAGATTACCCTGAACCCTATGTCACCATCCGAACTCCACAAAATGAAACCACAAAAGGGCCACAATCAATCTGACTTGCTTTTGACATATGTTGAACCACTTTTAAAGGCCTCTCAACATGAGTTCAAGGCCTTGAAAGAATGGATATTGCAAGTACAAGATGAGCCAGAAACACCACTTCCATCCCATCCCATAGCCAAGGTCATATTGAATCAGTTCAGTCACCTATTTCCAGATGAGATACCTTCGGGTTTACCCCCAAAGTGTGATATTCAACATCATATTGACCTTATCCCAGGATCCATTCTACCTAATAAACCAGCCTACAGGACAAACACCAAAGAAACTCAAGAGATTCAGCGTCAAGTTGAAGAACTAATATTCAAGGGATTGGTACGAGAATCCTTAAGTCCATGTGCTGTTCCTGCTCTTTTGGTTCCGAAAAAGGATGGTAGTATGAGGATGTGTGTTGACAGTAGGGCCATAAACAAGATCACTATCAAGTATAGGTACCCTATACCTAGGCTTGAAGATATGTTGGATGAGTTACATGGTTCTAAGGTGTTTAGCAAGATTGATTTGAGAAGTGGTTATTATTAGATTCGTATTAGGGAGGGTGATGAGTGGAAAACTGCTTTTAAGACTTAAGGTGGATTATACGAATGGTTAGTCATGCCTTTTGGTCTTTCGAACGCCCCTAGTACGTTTATAAGATTGATGAATCAGGTATTTCGGCCATACTTGGGCAAGTTCATGGTCATTTACTTCGATGATATTTTGGTCTTTAGTAAGAATGAGCAAGAACATCAAGATCACTTAACTCAGGTGATGCTCGTTCTTAAAAAGAAGAAGTTATTTGGGAACCTAAAGAAGTGTACCTTCTTTACCCATGAGGTTACCTTCTTAGGTTATATAGTTTCTGAAAGTGGTATTAAGGCGGATGAAAGCAAGATTGAGGCTATTCGGACTTGGCCTGTTCCTAAAAGTATTCATGATATTCGAAGCTTTCATGGCTTGGCTTCTTTCTATAGGAGATTCATACGCAATTTCAGCACTATTCTAGCTCCTATAACTGAAGTTCTTAAGGGTTTCTTGTTCACTTGGAATCCTAAAGCCCAAACAGCCTTTGAAGAAGTGAAAGAGAGGCTAACTCAAGCACCGGTTTTAGCTCTACCGTGTTTTAAGAAGGTCTTTGAAGCTGAATGCGATGCTTCTGGAGTTGGAGTTGGAGGAATTCTTACTCAAGAAGGACGCCCTTTGGCCTTCTTCAGTGAGAAGTTATGTGATACCAGGAAAAGATATTCAACTTATGACAAGGAGTTCTATGCCATCGTTCGATGCCTAGAACATTGGAACCATTATTTGATTGCCAGTGAGTTCATTCTGCACTCAGATCACGAGGCTTTGAAGTATATTCAAGGCCAACATAAGTTAAACTCACGCCATGCTAAATGGGTTGAGTTCCTGCAGTCCTTTCACTTTACTATCAAGCATAAGTCCAGCAAGTTAAATCAAGGCGCCGATGCCCTTTCTCGGCGTTATCTATTGATGTTCCAATTAGATGCTTGTATCCTTGGATTTGAGCATCTAAAGGCTTTATACCAGGATGATGAAGATTTTGGGGTGTTATACTCTGAGTGTACTAAACATCCCAAAGGGGATTTCTTAATTCAAGAAGAGTTTCTCTTTAAAGGTGCTCGGTTATGTGTCCCCAAATGCAGCACTCGTGAGTTGTTGATTCGAGAAGTCCATGCTGGATCCTTAGCTGGTCATTTTGGTGAAGACAAGACCCTAATCATGCTTAGGGAACATTATTATTAGCCAGGCATGGAGAAAGACGTTAAGACATCATTAGAAGGTGCAGTACGTGTCAGATAGCGAAGAGTCATTCGCTCCCTCAGGGATTATACACGCCACTTCCTATTCCTATGTTGCCATGGGTAGACGTTAGTATGGATTTCGTACTTGGTTTACAAAAAACACAAAGGAATAAAGATTCTATCTTTGTGGTCGTGGATCGATTTTCGAAGATGGCTTATTTCATTCCCTGCAACAAGACTAATGATGCCACTCATGTTGCTGAGCTGTATTTCAAGGAGGTCATGAGACTTCATGGAATTCCTCGTTCCATCGTCTCAGATTGAGATACCAAGTTCCTAAGTCACTTTTGGATTACTTTGTGGAAAAAGTTGGGTACCAAACTCAAATACAGTACCACTTGTCATCCACAAACAGATGGGCAAACCGAGGTTACTAATCGAACCCTTGGTACTCTATTAAGGGTCTTGATTAAAAACCACACAAAAGCTTGGGATCTGTTACTTCCACATGCTGAGTTTGCTTACAATAGGACTCCAAGCAAGGCTACTGGTCTATCACCCTTTAAAGTGGTCTATGGGATTGACCCCCTAAGTCCACTTGATCTTGTTCCTCGACCATTAGATCAAAAGCCAAGTGCGGATGCTGCTACTAGAGTGGAAGAAATCCAGAAGTTGCATGAGTTAGTAAAGGCCAAGATTGAAAAAACTACATTTTCATACACGGCCCAAGCTAACAAGCACAAAAGAGAGAAGCTTTTTAAGCCAGGTGATTTGGTTTGGATTCATCTCCGTAAAGAACGTTTTCCTTCCAAAAAGAAAACTAAATTGATGCCTAGAGCGGATGGTCCATTCGAGATTTTGGAGAAGATTAACAATAATGCTTATAAGGAGGAGTTACCAGGAGATTATGGAGTATCAGCTACGTTTAACGTTGCTGATTTAAGCCCTTATGAAGCAGATGGTTACCTTTCTGATTTGAGGATCAAATCTTCCCAACAAGGGGAGAATGATGGAGGTCCATCCTCAAGGTCTAATAATGTTTCATTGATCCAAAATAATCAAGAAATCAACTCCAAAGTCACGGCCATGAGTCACTTGATGGAAAAGGCGCACGGTGATGCACCCGGGTTCTCATCCAGATTTTTACCCGGTTTTTGTTATCTTATTACGTCGGCCTAAGGCACATTTTGGTGCCTGTTTTTTGGATGATTATCAAGTTCAGGATGTTAGCTTTTAAGTCCAATTGGTTTCATATCATTTGGAATTCATTTGGTTACTTAAAACAGTTCATCTCTTGAACCTGTCCGGATTGCACTGCAAAATGCACGGTTTTGGTTTTCTGGTTTGTTCAGGGGGCAAATGACGTCCAAATGCTACGATTCCAATTGGAGGGCAAACTAGACATCTTGAGGTTTCCAGCCATGTAAGAAACGTAGCAATCAGTCATCATTTGACGTGTCAAGCATGCGTTGCAAGTTGAGGCTGAAACCGGCTGACTGACACCCGGTTACTTAGCCTAGTAGTTTTCCTCCTTCAAGGGGTTTGCTTAAGGTGGAAGACTACCAACTAGGTCATTTTGAGCTGCTTGATGAACCACCACTCAGCTACTTGTGAGAGAGACACGTGGAGCAAGTGAAACACCACCATTTTGCAAGCTCTCATTCGACCAGTCAAGCATGACATGGCACACATGCATTTTTCAGTCCTTTTGAGATGGCTAGCCGTGCACTCTTGCCTTCCTAGCTGGGAAATTGAGTCATTTACATTCCTTAATGCAAAGGAAAAGGCTTAGGAAGATAAATTAAGTGCTTTGTAATATAAACTTTCAGCTTTGGTTTGTATTAGATTAAACCGTGTGCTAGGTAGTGATTAGCAAGCTTAATGACTTTCCTCCCTTGGAAGGAAAGCTCATTTGTGTACTCTCAAGGCCATATAAAAGCCTTGTATGTTCATCTTAAGCAAAAAAATAGAGTTGATTATTCAGTTGAGAGCAAAGACTTTGTGTCCTGTGATTTCCTAAACACTTAACTTGCTTATCCTTAATTGCGGCCGATTAAGGTGGTGACCAAGTGAGTCTTGATCTTGATTAGGTGGTGTATCTTATCCTAATCCAAGATTAAGGGCCCTAAGCTAAGTAATTAGTGGTGTATCTTATCTAATCATCTAGCTTAGAACTATCCAAAATTCATTAAACACACTTGAAGTTCTTAAGCTAGCTCTTGGTTTCTCTCCTCTCAAATCGTGAGTTCCCTATTGATCTTCTTAGTGTTTTGAATCCTCCTTTCTTTCCTCACTTCCTTTACTCCTTTGTTTACTCATTTCCACACAAAATCAAGACCAAGACAAAGCTAATTGCATCAAACTTCCATTAATCCTCAAAGCTACCTCAAACCGTGAAGAAGGAACATCCCGGGCAAGCTAGGCAGCAAGTTGGCACGGTCCCCCCGTGCCTTCAAGCACGACCGTGCCCCCCTGGCCGTGAGTGTTTGTTTGCTTTCTAGCATCCTTTGACGTGAGTTAACTTGGGTTGCTTCATTCCCTTGAGACTTACATCAGTAATCTTGGCTTTCCTTACATGGAAGGAAACCTCAAGATGTCTAGTTTACCCTCATTTTTGAATCATAGCATTTGCACATTGTTTACCCCTTGAATGAGCCTGATTTCCCAAACCGTGCAGATTGGACTCCAAAACAGCACAGGTTTACTAATTAGCTTAATTCACTAACCAATTGAACTCCAAATCTGGTAATTCCAATTGGACATGAAAGCTAAGATCTTGGAGACCCAAAATATGTAAAAATTCAAGACTTAAACCAAACTATATTATAAGAAATAAAAAGAACAAAACCGGGTTCATCCTGGCCCTGCTGGGCAGTTTTGACACCTTGGGTTTAATTGCTGATTTGAACGACCAAATGAAGTCCAAATTGGATGAAACTTGATTTGTTGGAAAGCTAACATCTTGAACTTTAAATCCATCCAAAAATATTAGATGTAAACCCTTAGCATGTTTGAGAAATTAAGTACACAAAAACGGGTTAGCTGCTGGAATTAACCCTTGCCCTGCAGTTTCAATACTTAATCAAAACTTGAATGATTTATTCATCCTTAAACCAGCATATTGAGCTTACCTAATTGATTTGATTCTTTTAAAACAAAAGGGATGAAGGGATTTCCATCATACTCTCCTTATTAAAAATGATTTGCCCTCAAATCATAGTAGGTAATGAACTCCTCTTCTTTCTTCATTTCTGGCTGAAATAAAATCAACCATGAAAGCAAGTCTCTTTTGAACTTACAGACTCTCTTCTTTTTATGTCCCTTACTGATTTGAATGTTGGACTTAAGGGACTCTTTGAATATATCATGAACCACTTCCTCACTTGCTCTTAATTCAAGATTAGGAGTTGTAAGTAATGGTTTGGAATGCTTTTGACAGAAGGTTTGTTTGAGTGCCTTGGGTGTGGATGGAGTGGGGAAAAAGTGATGTAGATGTGGGTGGTAAGTGAACCAAATCAACTCAAACTCAAACTAAACAAGAATCAACCAAAGAAAAGTGAATATGGTGGAAGATAGTTTGAGATGGTTTGAAGAATAATAACAAAAAGAACAAGGATAAACAAGACCTTGTAATTAAGATAATCCTTCACGGAGCCACTCAATGACTTGATCTTGGGCTAATTCTCTTGTCTTAACCAAGGAATCACTCCAATTGGAAAAGGAAGAGAACCTAGAACACCACTTGAATGAGCCAAATTCAAGATATAGAACTAGGAATTTTGAGACACAAATGAGAATCCCTCTCAAAGGTGCTTGTATTACTTTGGAAATCTCTTACAATGCTGAATGAATAGCTTCACACGCCCCTCCCCTTTTTATAGACTCAGCAAAAGACAATCAAAGGACTCAAATAACTCCTAACAATTAAAACTAGCTAATGAAAAGTCTAAGAAAAATGAAAAGACACATCATAAAAGGGGGTGGGGGAGGTTACAAGGAATATTCTAGGATTTTTTCAGCTGATTACATCAATCTAGAAGCATCTAAAACGTGCACAATATCAGCCACACAAATATATGTAACCTAAGACTCTTCATAGTCCCAGCATTAATCCTTGCAACTGCCTCAACTTCAACAGAGCATAACTTCCAGAATACTCGGCCAAATCACGCGTTCTTGGGCTTGTTAGAAAGCCCTGGAAGTCTATTTTCCAGAATGGGCTCATTTGCTCAATTTGGATAAGCGGTTTGAAATTTATGGCCCAAACAATGCACCTATCTCAGACTGGACTGGATCAGCACAACGTATCTTTGAGTGATATTTTGCCCAATCAAATGATGTCCAAATTAAAAAAAATTGGGCTTATTTTAAAGCTGACATCTTAAGCTTCAAAACCATGTGGAGCCTCAAGTTGTGGGTCCACGTTAGGTAGGCCAAAAGTGCACACAAAAATCGGGAAATTTCTGGATGAAGCCGGCACTACCTCTTCGGGCATGAACGCCAATTTCCGGCAAAGTTTGGCAACTTCCTTGACCTCTTGAAGCTTGAGTGAATCTCCTTGGGCTGAGCTTGATGGTCCTTGGGCTTCTCACGATGGTCTCCATCATTCCCCCCGGGTAAGTGAAAGTTTGCCCTCAAACTAGGAAGGGGCTCATCATCGAAATGGGGGCTAAGATCGGAGACATTGAAGGTAGCCGAAACGCCATAATCTCCAGGTAGATCAACCTTGTATGCATTGGGCCCAACCTTCTCAAGGATTTCAAATGGACCATCGGAACGCGGCATCAACTTAGATTTTCTCTTCGAAGGGAAACGCTCCTTCCTCATGTGAATCCATGCCAAATCTCCTGGTTGAAAATGTACCTCCTTGCGATGCTTGTTGGCGCTTTGCATGGCTCTTTCATTAGCCTTGGCAATGTTATCTCTAACTCTTGCATGAAGATCTTGGATCTCCTTGGCTCTTTTTTCAGCTTCCCGACTAAATTTTGTGGGAGTTGGAATGGGAACAAGATCCAAGGGACTCTTGGGATTGTAGCCATACACAACTTGAAATGGAGAGAGTTGGGTCGACTTACTAGGCACTCGATTGAATGCAAACTCGGCATGTGGTAGCAACTCATCTCAATTCTTCAAATGCTTCTTCACTAGGACTCGAAGTAAGGTACCCAAAGTCCTATTAGTGACTTCAGTTTGGCCATCAGTTTGGGGATGACAAGTAGTGCTAAACTTGAGTTGAGTACCCAATTTGTGCCATAGAGTTAGCCAAAAATGACTAAGAAACTTGGAGTCACGATCAGATACCATGCTCTTTGGAATGCCATGTAGTCTCACAATCTCCTTGAAGTAAAGATTAGCCACTTGAGTAGCATCATTAGTGGTGTGGCAAGGTATGAAATGCGCCATCTTGGAGAATCGATCCACAACCACCATAATGGAGTCTTTGTTCCTTTGGGTTCTAGGCAAGCCCGTGATAAAATCCAGGCTAATATCTTCCCAAGGGGCTTGAGGAATGGGGAGTGGAGAATACAATCCTTGGGGCAAAGAATGGCTCTTAGCCATTTGAAAAGTAGAACATCTTTTGATGAAATGCTCTACATCTCTTGACATCTTAGGCCAATAGTAGTGTTCCTTCAACATTGATCTAGTCTTCTCAACACCAAAATGGCCAGCTAGGGCTCCTCCATGCAGCTCCTGGATAAGCAGTTCACGAAATCCACATTGAGGTATACAAAGGCGTGAACCTTTGAATAGGAACCCATCTTCTAAGTGAATCTGATAATAGCCACTTCTAAGATCAATCTTAGAAAAGATAGCGGCTCCATGTAATTCATCCAATAGATCTTCCAATCGGGGAATAGGAAACCGGTACTTGGTAGTGATCTTGTTTATTGCCCGGCTATCAACACACATACGCATGCTACCATCCTTCTTAGGAACAAGGAGGGCGGGCACGGCACATGGGCTTAGACCTTCCCGAATTAAACCCTTGGCCAAGAGATCATCCACTTGTCTTTGGATTTCTTGTGTTTCGCTTGGAGACATCCGGTATGCCGGCTTGTTTGGAAGTACGGATCCGGGAACGAGGTCTATCTTGTGTTGGATAGATCTTGGAGGGGGAAGGCCATGTGGAATTTCTTGTGGAAAAAACATGGTGATAGGCTTGTAGGAGAGGGGTGAGTAGTGGATGTGAGGGAGATGATGGCTTAGACTCTTCTTGTAAAAGTATCAAGTCTTTAAAAGACTCATACTCATGGTGCTTAGATTTGAGAAGAGTAGTAAAGAAGACTTCCAAATGAGGATTGTCTTTTGGTTGAGAGGGGGAAGGACTTTTGAGAGGGGTAAGAGTGATTTTCTTACGGGCCTTGAGAAAAGAGTAAGTGTTCATCCGGCCATCATGGATGACACTTCTATCAAAAAGCCATGGTCTACCCAATAATATATGGAAAGCATCCATGGGGACTATATCACACCAAATCTCATCTTTATAGTTTTTCCCAATTGAAAAGAAAACAAGACAACGGTGAGTAATTTGCAAACCTTTGCCTTGATTCAACCATTGTATGGTGTAGGGATTTGGACGAGGAGAGACTTGCAGCTTGAGTTTGTCCACCATAGTCTTTGAGGCAACGTTAGCACAACTACCTCCATCAATGATAAGGGAACAAACCTTGTCTCCTACGGTACACCTGGTGTGAAAAAATGGCTTCTCTTTGCTCCATGTCCTTTTGAGTGGCAATTCCACTCAAGGCCCGGCGGATAACAAGCAACTCTCCTTCATCGGGGCCTTCCTCAACTTCTTCCAAACTTTCCTCTTCTTCATGGTCATGCTCCTCAAAAGAAGCTTGGTACTCAGCGAGGGAAACAATCTTCTTGTTAGGACACTCAGATGCAAAATGTCCCATACCTTGACAACGGAAACAACGAACCTGGTCTTTTGGCCGTGAGGGCACTTTTGTGGGAGGTGGAGGGGTGATGGGAGGGACACTTTTGGCGGGTGAGGGGGTTTGAATTTGTGGGGGAAAGTAAGGTGATTCTTGAGAAAAAAGGACGGGAAGGAGTCTTGGAAAAGATGCTCTTTTCCTTAGATTTCTTTTGTTGCTCTACCTTATAGGCTAGAGAACTCAAGTCATCTAGGGATGAATAGGGTTGCAACTCATTTACATGAGCAATGGACTCATCAAGACCGGTCAAGTATCTTACCAAGGTTTGTGAGTCGTCTTCTCTTAAATCGCATTTGAGTAGGAGTTGTTCAAACTTCCGAGTGTATTCTTCCACACTCTTGGATCCTTGCTTGAGTCGATGGAGCTTGAGATAATTGTCTTGCACATAGTGAGAGGGAAGAAACTTGGCCTTGAGTTTTCTTTCATTTTGGCCCAAGTTCTGATTTTCCCTTTCCCGTTTCTTGCTCTTTTCGCTCCAAGGTTAGCCTACCAGATTGAAGCATATTTTCTGAGTTTAAGGGCTACAAGCTTTACCTTCTTATCTTCCGGGATGTCCTCATATTCAAAGATCCTCTCAATTGTGTGCAACCAATCGAGAAATAAGTCCGGATCAAGTTGGCCTTCAAATTCGGGGATGTCAATTCGGACACCACCAATATTTCCTCCTTGCCTTCGTCTCCTTGGGGGTTCCTCATCACTTGAATTTGCATGGGAGTGATGGACTTCCTCTTCAGATTCAACCACCGGTTCATGAGGATGAGAGGGAGTGGGGCTATGAACCCACCTTCTTTTCTCCTCCAAAAGGTGCCCAAGTTGAGTTCGAAGATAAGTGAGTTGTGCTTCTAACTCTTCCACACGTGCTTGGTCGCTTCTTGTGGACTTTGTAGACATGTTGGAGATGCGTTGAAGGAAGAATATGCAGCAGGAAAAGTGGCACGGTCGTGCAAGGGGGCACGGTCAGGCCGTGCTATGCTTCGGCTGAAGAAAATGCAGAAAAGTAGAGTGGCACGGTCGTGCTTGGCGGCACGGGGGCACCGTGCTCCGTCTCGACTTGAAGATTCCTGGAAAAAGAATATGGCACGTTCGTGTGTTGTGGCACGGGGGCACCGTGCTGCTTCTCTGGTCTTCAAGACTTCGGATTGCCGGTTTGTGCCTCTTTTTTTTTTTTTTTTGTATTTTGGCTTTTGGGATGTGTTTGGGTATGATGTGGGTCACTTAAAAGCCTTGGCTCTGATACCAATTGATGTAGATGTGGGTGGTAAGGGAACCAAATCAACTCAAACTCAAACTAAACAAGAATCAACCAAAGAAAAGTGAATATGGTGGAAAATAGTTTGAGATGGTTTGAAGAATAATAACAAAAAGAACAAGGATAAACAAGACCTTGTAATTAAGATAATCCTTCACGGAGCCACTCAATGACTTGATCTTGGGCTAATTCTCTTGTCTTAACCAAGAAATCACTCCAATTGGAAAAGGAAGAGAACCTAGAACACCACTTGAATGAGCCAAATTCAAGATATAGAACTGGGAATTTTGAGACACAAATGAGAATCACTCTCAAAGGTGCTTGTATTACTTTGGAAATCTCTTACAATGCTGAATGATTAGCTTCACATGCCCCTCCCCTTTTATAGACTCAGCAAAAAGACAATTAAAAGACTCAAATAACTCCTAACAATTAAAACTAGCTAATGAAAAGTCTAAGAAAAATGAAAAGACACGATAATAAAAGGGGTGGGGTGGGGGGTTTGGTCGTGCGATTCACTGCCTTGTGTAGTAATCTTATCGCGTTTGTTGTTGGGGAGGTTACAAGGAATATTCTAGGATTTTTGCAGCTGATTACATCAATCTAAAAGCATCTAAAACGTGCACAATATCAGCCACACAAATATATGTAACCTAAGACTCTTCATATTCCCAGCATTAATCCTTGCAAATGCCTCAACTTCAACAGAGCATAACTTCCAGAATACTCGGCCAAATCACGCGTTCTTGGGCTTGTTAGAAAGGCCTGGAAGTCTATTTTCCAGAATGGGCTCATTTGCTCAATTTGGATAAGCGGTGTGAAAGTTATGGCCCAAACAATGCACCTATCTAAGACTGGACTGGATCAGCACAACGTATCTTTGAGTGATATTTTGCCCAATCAAATGATGTCCAAATTAAATAAAATTGGGCTTATTTTAAAGCTGACATCTTAAGCGTCAAAACATGTGGAGCCTCAAGTTGTGGGTCCACGTTAGGTAGGCCAAAAGTGCACACAAAAATCGGGAAATTTCTGGATGAAGGCGGCACTACCTCTTTGGGCATGAACGCCAATTTCCGGCAAAGTTTGGCAACTTCCTTGACCTCTTGAAGCTTGAGTGAATCCTCCTTGGGCTGAGCTTGATGGTCCTTGGGCTTCTCACGATGGTCTCCATCAAAAAGGTTGATGGTTCACCAAGAGATAGGAAAAGAATACTTCGATTCTCCGTACCTTTTGGTGGGGGGTGAGTGTGAAGGGAGAGCATGGAGCCTTCATCAGCTTCTACCATGACTTCTTCAAGATCATCTCCATCATGGTTTTCAACTTCCTCTTCTTGTTCCTCCTCTAATTCGACCACCTCAGTTGCCTTCCATTCAGCTAAAGTGACAAATCTTTGGTTTGTACAATCTGATGCTAGGTAACCAAAACCTTGGCACTCAAAACACCTTGGGATGTTTCTAGGAAGGGGTTTTGGTGTGAGTTGTGGGGATAAGCCCTTTTGTGGAGTTTGGTTCTTTTGTAGAGAAGGGGAAAGGGATGCCGTGGGTTGAGGGGCATAAGATGAACTCTCCCTGTTTAAGGTTTGTTCATATGGTGTAGAATCCGGCTTGAAAGAATCATGAATATTCATCCTGGATCTTCTTTGTTGTTCCACCTTATGTGCTATAAAACACATACTTCGTCAAAGGTGGTGTAGGCTTGCAATTCAACCACGTTGGCTATCCTGGGATCAAGCCCTCCTAGGTAACGAACCATGGTGTGTTCTTCGGGCTCATGAATGTCACATTTAATCATGAGTTTCTCAAACTCACATGTGTATTCTTCCACATTCATTTTGCCTTGAGTGAGATAGTGAAAGAGCATGTAATTGTCTTGGACATTAGTGGATGGCAAGAACCGTGCCTTCATCTTAGATTTCAGCTTGTCCCAAGTATTGATCTTGCTCTTTCTTTCTCTAGTTCTCTTAGCATTGAGGTTTGTCCACCATAAGGAGGCATATTTCCTCAGTCTAAGAACAACTAATTTCACCTTCCGATCCTTTGGAATCTCCTTGTACTCGAAAATCCGCTCAACCATTGAAGGAATTTATCTGGGTCTAGCTTACCCTCAAACTCAGGAATTTCAATTTTGAAATCATTTGAGTTGAAAGTAGGCCGGACTCCTCTTCTTGTCCTTTCGAATGGTACTTCATCATCAGAGAAAGATAACGCATTGCTAGCTTCCTCTTCTCCTCCATAATGCGTTCCTATTCGCTCACTTCCCTCTTGTAATTTTTGTTTTTGTTTCATGTTATCTCCAAGCTGTTTTCTTAAGTACTCATTTCGAGCCTTAAGTTCTTGATTAGATATAGAGATTTCATGCATCTGCTTGGCCATTGCTTCAAGTTTCTCTTCCAAAGTCATGCTAGAACTCATTTTGGAAGTTTGAATAAACAGGATTGTGTTTGAGTTTCGGATTCAGAGATAAGCTGGGAAAGGCGTGTGGTAGGTTCCAGGCAAGGATGAACTTGCTCTGATACCAAAAATGATGCAAGTCTCAAGGGTAGGAACAACCCAAGCCAACTTACAACAAGAACACAACCAAAACAAGTGGAAAACTCACGAACCAAGGGAGGCACGGTCGTGCTTAAGGACACGGTGTGGCCGTGCCAAACTTTTGCCCTTCACGCCTAAAGTTTGTGATTTCTCACGGTTTGAAGTGGTTTTGTGTTTGAGCTAAAAACTGAATCAAAGCAAGAAGTCTTGGCCTTGATTAAGCTTGAAAAAGAGTATGAGAAAGGGTAGGAAATGTGTGGGAAAAAAAGAATGAGAAGTTCACTGATTAGAACACAAAAGAGAGCTTATGGTTTAAGGAATCCAAAAGCTAGCTTCATGAACTTTAAGTGAATTCAATGTGATTTGGATAGTTCTAAGCTTTGTGATTAGATAAGATACACCACCAATCACCTAGCTTAGGGCCCTTAATCTTTGATTAGGATACAGATACACCACCTAATCAATGATTAAGACTCACTTGGACACCACCTTAATCGGCCTAATTAAGGATAAGCAAGTTAAGTGTTTGAGAAGAACACAAGACACAAAGTCTTTTCTTAATTTCAATACTCAAGCTTATTATTTTACAAAAGAGCAGCAAAGGCATTTATAAGGCCTTTGAACACATGAAAAAAAGCTTTTCTTCTAGGCAAGGAAAGTCATTAAGCTAATCATATGCTTAGTTACACACGGTTTAAGCTTAAACATGCATAAGCTGAAAGTTTAAGCTACAAAACACAAGATTTCTTTCTTAAACTCTTTCCTAAGCATTAAGAAACCTTGTTGACTCAATTTCCCTTCAAGGAAGGTAAGGGATACATGGCTGCCAAGCTTAAACATGCATGCTGATTTAAGCTATGGCTGCCAAGATTTCTTTCTTAAACTCTTTCCTAAGCATTAAGAAACCTTGTTGACTCAATTTCCCTTCAAGGAAGGTAAGGGATACATGGCTGCCACCTCAAAAGGCTGATGAATGCATGGCTGCCAAGTTGTTTGAGTGTGGCCGGTCCATAGCTTGCCATGTGTCGCCTTCTTCATGCTTCCACGTGTCATTCTCCTATGTGGATGAGTGGCAGCTTACCAAGCATCTCTAGGTGACCAAGTAGGCAAGCACACACCTCAAGCAAACCCATCTAGGAGGGAAATCCACCTTGCTAAGCAACCGGGTATCTAGGTACCCATTTCGACCGTGAATTGTGCTTCATGGTTGACACCTCAAATGCTGAGTAATCTTGGCTTTCCTTGCATGAAAGGAAACCTCAAGATGTCTAGTTTACCCTCATTTTTGAATCATAGCATTTGCACGTCGTTTACCACTTGAATGAGCCTGATTTCCCAAACCGTGCAGAATGGACTTCAAAACAGCATAGGTTTACTAATTAGCTTAATTCACTAACCAATTGAACTCCAATTCTGGTAATTCCAATTGGACATGAAAGCTAAGATCTTGGGGACCCAAAATATGTGAAAATACAGAACTTAAACCAAACTATATCATAAGAAATAAAAAGAACAAAGCCGGGCTCATCCTGGCCCTGCTGGGCAGTTTTGACACCTTGGGTTTAATTACTGATTTGAACGACCAAATGAAGTCCAAATTGGATGAAACTTGATTTGTTGGAAAGCTAACATCTTGAACTTCAAATCCATTAAAAACTATTGGACGTAAACCCTTAGCATGTTTGAGAAATTAAGTACACAAAAATGGGTTAGCTGCTGGAATTAACCCTTGCCCTGCAGTTTCAATGCTTAATCAAAACTTGGATGATTTATTCATCCTTAAACCAGCATATTGAGCTTACCTAATTGATTTGATTCTTTTAAAACAAAAGGGATGGAGGGATTTCCATCATTACATCAATCCAAGGAGTAGTAGGAATAGGTAAAAGGGTGTATAGGCCATGGGGTAGGGAGTGACTTTTGGCCACTTGACAAGTCCCACACCTCCTCAGAATATCTTATACATCCTTTTCCATACCTGGCTAGTGGTAATGCTCCCTTAGCATGATGAGTGTCGTGTTTTCACTATAGTGACTAGCTAAAGAACCTCCATTGATGTATTCAAGCTTCACTAAGGCAAGTATTTGCTAAAGTGAATCAAGAATGCATTTGAGAAGGAGGCAAGAAAAGAGAACCAATAACCAAGATAGATCAAGTGGACTAGCAAGGGTGATGATAACCCACCTTGGTTTGCACACTTGGGCAAAACTTCTTCCTTCAACTAAGTTACAGAATTTAATCACCTTCTTAGTTGAATTAAGAAGACCTAGAGACCCACTTGAGTTGCCAAGCTCAAGATATAACACTAGGAGTTTTGTGGAGAGAGTTTAGAGAACTCACAAGCTCTTGCATTCAAAGTTTTTTTACAAATGAGAGCCCCATCTGGTTTTTATGCTAGAGTGGCCGAGTTCCCTCCCCTTCCAAGCAGCAAAATCAATAGCTAGGTACATTTGGGGAAGAGTTACACATCTAATCAACCAATACTAGCTAAACACCTCACTACCTAGCTTAATCTACCTCATTAGGGGTTATAATGCCTCCCAAATGAGGTGTCAAGCTTACATGGATCCTTGAATGCGGCAAAATGACTCATTCAGCAAGTGGGGAGGCAAGGGGACAAGCAAAACCCAAGAAAATCAGACCCTTGTACCGGTTTGGGAAGAACCGGGTAAAGGGGGGTTTCTCTTGTCCTTTTGGCTGGTTAATACCAACACAAGGGGGTGCTTTGGATGGGATTTGAACCCATGACCTGATAAATATTTGTGTCCCCTTTCATGCTGCAAAATTTCAGAAACAATGGAGTTGAGTTGGTGGGCCAAACATTCCCTTAATTCGAACTGTGCTGATTGGAGACCTGCAGTGCACTGTCTTCAGTTTTGGGCTTGGTTGGCTGACCAAATGGACTCCAAATGCCTTGCAAAAGGTCTTGTTGGAAAGCTAAGATCCTAAGCCGGGCCAAAAACTGGACGAACTGGACAGTGCATCTTCTGCTGTGTACATGAGTTTTCTGACCAAGGCATGAACTTCTTTGGCCTCCTTGGGGGTTGAATGGGGGTGAGGGTTTTCTGAATGTATGGATGAAGCTTGGGCACGATGGTCCCCATCATCCTCCCCGGCTTGTTTGGAGTTTGACCTCAAACTTGGCAACTCCTCATCTTCATCATAGTATGGGCTCAAATCAGCCACATTGAAGGTGGCGGATACCCCATAATCACCGGGAAGGTCGACTTTGTAGGCATTGGGCCCGACCTTCTCTGATATCTCAAACGGGCCATCGGACCTTGGCATGATTTTGAACTTGCGTTTGCTTGGGAATCTCTCCTTCCGCAAGTGGACCCACACTAAGTCTCCCAGTTGAAAGTGGACCTCCTTCTTGTGCTTATTGGCTTGATGCATGGCTTGGGTATTAGCCTTCTCAATCCTTTCCCGGACTTGAGCATGAAGGTCCTTGATCTCTTGGGCTCGTTTTTCAGCCTCCCAACTAAACTTGCTAGGTGTGGGAATGGGAGTGAGGTCTAAGGGTGTTCTTGGATTGTACCCATAGACCACTTGGAAGGGGGAGAGGGGGGTGGCTTTGCTTGGTGCACGGTTGAAAGCGAACTCCGCATGAGGTAGGAGTTCATCCCAAGCCTTGATGTTCTTCTTCACAAGCACCCTAAGTAAGGTGCCCAAGGTCCGGTTAGTCACCTCGGTTTGGGCATCGGTTTGGGGGTGACAAGTGGTACTAAACTTGAGAAGTGTCCCCATCTTTCTCCAAAGTGTGAGCCAAAAGTGACTAAGGAACTTAGTGTCCCTATTCGAAACCATGCTCTTGGGAATGCCATGAAGTCTCACAATCTCTTTGAAGTAGAGATTGGCTATGTGGGAAGCATCATGAGTGGTGTGGCAAGGAACAAAGTGATGGAGATCCATCCATGACCATGAATACCTACCCTCAAGGTGCTCCAAAACAATCAGAATCAATGGCTAAAGTGCAAAAAACATGCCTAGTTTGCCTTAGTCATTTTCAGTCTTCATCCTGTTTTCGGCCTGTGAACAAACCCGATTTTGTACACCTTTTTACATGACCTTCCAATGGATATGATTGGGATGTAGGAGGCCTAACTTTAAGTTTAAGATGTTTTCTTTCCAATAAGACCAATTGTAAGTCATTTGGAGGTCATTTGCTACCTCAAATCAGCTGTTGAAGTCAAGTGCTCAAAACTGTTTCAGTTCTGCCCAGTTCTGGAAATGGGTCTGTTTGGATGCCCAAAGCTCCTCCATTTGGACTAAAACTTTTATGGCTTGAAAGCATATTAAAAATATTATCAAGTGGCCATAAAAAAACTCAGCCAAATTACACACTTGTTGAGCTATTAACCAGCAAATTAAGGGAAGAAACTCCCTTTTACCCGGGTAAAGGCAGCAGCTGCATATTGTTCTTTTTGAGGTGCTTTTTGCTCTTATCAAGGTTTAATCCACTTGCAAATGACTTGATTAGAGCGCCAAGCTGCTGATTGAAGTCTCCCAAGCTCCCAAGGTCGACACCTAAGCCTCAAGCTCAACAATGAAGATGTGTCAAGCCACGGTTTAATCTAACCGTTTTTGGTGTTGTTTTGATTTTCAGGTTTTTGCCTAGTTTAGCTTGTAAGGTAGTCTAGGGCCTATGTTTTGTACTAGGAAGCTTTGTATTTAAGCCCCCCCAAGGCCCTTTGACCGGCCATCATGTTGAGAAAATAGATTGAAGTTGAGCTTTGCTCCTTTGAACTCCCAAACTCTCTTCTAGCTTATCTCTATCTTTGGCCGGGTAGGGTGGTGATCTAGCAAGAGTTTTAACCTCTCTTTGGTGGTGTTTCTGTATCCAAGGAGTTGTTAAGGGCCCTAGTACTAAACTTGGTGGTGTTTCTGTATCTAAGTGAGGTGCTAGTTTCGGTTCTATTCATAAAACTATCCTATTTTGAGCTTGTGTTTACAAAGGAAGCTTGAATCCGTTTGTTCTCTTTGCATTCTGATTTGGCTTGCTTTGGCTACCCCCCCTGAGGATACATCATATTTGGTATCAGAGCTAAGGCTTCCCTAGGCCTAAGCTTGCTGCCCAACACCCTTCCAAACACCCAAACACATTTCCCCCACAAAACTTCAAAACCGTGCCCACACTTTTCACTGGACATAACTTCAGCACGGTCCCCCCGTGCCACTTGCCTTTCCCAGCCACATTTCATCTTCACCCACATCCAGAACTTCAGCACGGTCACACCGTGCCACCAGGCACGCCCGTGCCACATCCTGTTCGTGAGGTTCCATCATATTTCAACATGAGTACTACTAGTATGACCTTGGAAGAGAAGTTTGAGGCCCTCATGAAGAACTATGAGGCCTTGAGGCAACAAAACGAAGAGGTCAAAGGTCAAAATGACTACTTGAAGCGACAACTCGGAGAATCCTTGAAACAAAAGCGCAAGGAGATTAGGAGTTCCCGATCTTCTAACTCCTCCGATTCCGAGCAAGAAATGAGAGCGGCCACACACTCAAGCTCATCAAGTAAAGAAGAGGCCTATGGAAGAATGAGGAGAGGAAGGAAAGCAACCTCACACCATGGAGACATCAAGGTAGAGATCCCGGAGTTCGAAGGGAAGCTTGACCCCGACAAGTTTTTGGAATGGCTTCAAACCGTAGAGAGGATTTTTGACTACAAGGAGATCCCGGAGGAAAAGAAAGTGAAGCTTGTTGCCATTAGACTCCGTAAGTATGCTTCTCTTTGGTGGTCTAACTTATGTGCTAAAAGAGCTAGGCAAGGAAAGGGAAAGATTCGAACATAGGAGAAAATGAGAGCCAAACTTAAAGCCCGTTTCTTACCCCCATCTTACCTACAAGATAACTACTTCCAACTTCACAACCTTGTCCAAGGTAACATGAGTGTTGAGGAGTATACTAGGGAGTTTGAGAAGTTGTTGATCAAGTGTGACTTGAGGGAGCCCGAAGAGCAAACCATAGTGAGGTATTTGGGAGGGTTAGATCCTAAATATGCTCATGTGGTAGAATTGCAACAATATACTACCTTTGATGAAGTGTGTGTCTTAGCCCATAAAATGGAACAACAAAGAAAATCCAAGCTCCTCAAAAGAGAACCTCTCAAACCCTTTCCCGAGAGCCAACCCTTCAACAAGGGGAGCTCTTCCCCACCTTCTAAACCCACGGTTCCAACCCCTTCCACCACACAAAACAACCAAGCTCCTCAAAAGAGCCTAACCCTTCCAAACCGTCCAAACCCCACAACCTTGAACACAAAAAGATGTTTTAAGTGTCAAGGTCTAGGCCACATAGCCTCGGAATGTCCAAATAGAAGAGTCATCTCCTTGGCCGAATGGGAAGCGACTAAGGAGGAAAAGGAGGAGGAGGACAAGGAGGTGTATTTCATGGAGGAGGTCGTGGAGGAGGCGGACGAAGGAGAGTTACTTGTGTTAAGGAGAGCCTTGAGTAGCCATAAAGGAGACGAGGAGGACCAAAGGGAAGACCTATTTCACACAAGATGCACGGTCCATGGCCAAGTGTGCTCCGTGATTATCGATGGTGGCAGTTGTGCGAACGTGGCCTCACTTAGCATGGTGGAGAAACTCAACCTCCAAGCCTCGGCTCACCCCCATCCTTACAACATCCAATGGCTCAATCAAGGTAAAGGATTGCAAGTAAATTCGAGGTGCTTGATTTCATTTTCCATTGGTAAAAGTTACCAAGATGAGTTGTGGTGCGACATCATCCCCATGGATGCATGTCATCTTTTGTTAGGAAGGCCATGGTTGTTTGACCGAAAGGTGATGCATGATGGCTATTTGAATACTTATACCTTTCCAAAGGATGGGAAGAAGATCACCCTTGCCCCCTTAAGCCCATCCCAACTCCACAAAATTAAGCCCCAAAGGAACCAAGAGCATTCGAGCTTACTCCTCACCACTAAAGAGCTACTTCTAAAGGTCTCACACCATGAGTTCAAGAACAATTTGAGGGCAAATTCTCCTCAACAAGGGGAGGATGATGGAGATCCATCCATGACCATGAATACCTACCCTCAAGGTGCTCCAAAACAATCAGAATCAATGGCTAAAGTGCAAAAAACATGCCTAGTTTGCCTTAGTCATTTTCAGCCTTCATCCTGTTTTCGGCCTGTGAACAAACCCGGTTTTGTACACCTTTTTACATGACCTTCCAATGGATATGATTGGGATGCAGGAGGCCTAAATTTAAGTTTAAGATGTGTTCTTTCCAATAAGACCAATTGCAAGTCATTTGGAGGTCATTTGCTACCTCAAATCAGCTGTTGAAGTCAAGTGCTCAAAACTGTTCCAGTTCTGCCCAGTTCTGGAAATGGGTCTGTTTAGACGCCCAAAGCTCCTCCATTTGGACTGAAACTTTTATGGCTTGAAAGCATATTAAAAATATTATCAAGTGGCCATAAAAAAACTCAGCCAAATTACACACTTGTGGAGCTATTAACCAGCAAATTAAGGGAAGAAACTCCCTTTTACCCGGGTAAAGGCAGCAGCTGCATATTGTTCTTTTTGAGGTGCTTTTTGCTCTTATCAAGGTTTAATCCACTTGCAAATGATTTGATTAGAGTGCCAAGCTGCTGATTGAAGTCTCCCAAGCTCCCAAGGTCGACACCTAAGCCTCAAGATCAACAATGAAGATGTGTCAAGCCACGGTTTAATCTAACCGTTTTTGGTGTTGTTTTGATTTTCAGGTTTTTGCCTAGTTTAGCTTGTAAGGTAGTCTAGGGCCTATGTTTTGTACTAGGAAGCTTTGTATTTAAGCCCCCTAAGGCCCTTTGGCCGGCCATCATGTTGAGAAAATAGATTGAAGTTGAGCTTTGCTCCTTTGAACTCCCAAACTCTCTTCTAGCTTATCTCTATCTTTGGCCGGGTAGGGTGGTGATCTAGCAAGAGTCTTAACCTCTCTTTGGTGGTGTTTCTGTATCCAATGAGTTGTTAAGGGCCCTAGTACTAAACTTGGTGGTGTTTCTGTATCCAAGTGAGGTGCTAGTTTCGGTTCTATTCACAAAACTATCCTACTTTGAACTTGTGTTTACAAAGGAAGCTTGAATCCGTTTGTTCTCTTTGCATTCTGATTTGGCTTGCTTTGGCTACCCCCCTTGAGGATACATCACAAAGTGGGCCATTTTGGAGAATCGGTCCACCACCACCATGATGGAATCCTTGCTTCTTTGTGTGCACGGCAAACCCGTGATGAAATCCAAGCTAATATCTTCCCATGGGGCTAGAGGTACGGGCAAAGGGGAGTAGAGGCCGTGGGGAAGGACATGGCTTTTAGCCATGTGACAAATTGAGCATCTTTTGATGAAATGCTCCACATCTCTAGCCATTTTTGGCCAATAGTAGTGCTCCTTGAGCATTGAGCACGTCTTCTCCACCCCAAAGTGGCCGGCTAGAGCACCACCATGCAACTCTTGGATTAGCAACTCTCTAAACCCGCACTTGGGTACATAAAGTCGTGACCCCTTGAAGAGGAACCCCTTTAGGAGATGGAAGAGACCGTGGGGATGTATTGCACACTTTGCGTAGATCTCCTTGAAGTCTTCATCGTTGGTGTACATCCCCTTGACAACCTCAAACCCAAGTACCTTGGTTTCAAGGGTAGAGAGCAAGAGATACCTTCTTGAAAGTGCATCGGCCCCTTTGTTCATTTCGCCGGATTTATAGTGGATCACAAAATGGAAGGATTGCATGAACTCTACCCACTTGACATGTCGTGGGTTGAGCTTATGTTGTCCTTGGATGAACTTCAAAGCTTGGTGATCCGTGTGGAGAATGATCTCTCCTCCAACCAAGTAATGCCGCCAATGTTCTAGTGCCCTCACAATGGCATAGAACTCCTTGTCATATGTAGAGTAATTCCTCTTGGCATCATTCAACTTTTCACTAAAATATGCAATGGGCCTCTTCTCTTGTGACAACACGGCCGCTATGCCAACTCCGGAAGCGTCACATTCTACCTCAAAGACTTTGGAAAAGCTAGGTAGTGCAAGAATGGGTGCACTAGTAAGCTTCTCCTTAATCTCTTCAAAAGCTTGTTGGGCTTGATTACTCCACAGAAAGTGCTTGGCCTTGAGGACCTCGGTCATGGGTGCCATGATGGAGCTAAAATCTTTGACAAACCTCCTATAGAAGGAAGCCAAACCATGGAAGCTCCGGACTTGTTGTATGGAGGTGGGAGTAGGCCACTCACGGATGGCCTTGACCTTGTCTTCATCTACATGGATGCCTTGAGCCGAAACCACATAACCCAAGAAGATAACTTGGGGTGTGAAGAAGTGTCATTTCTCAAGATTACCATAGAGCTTCTCTTCGGCCAAAATGCTCAAGACTTGATGGAGGTGGCTTGCATGCTCTTGTTCATCCCGGCTATACACAAGAATGTCATCAAAATAGACAACAACAAATTTGCCAATGACCGCCCTAAGCACCTCATTCATAAGTCTCATGAAGGTGCTTGGTGCATTAGTCAAGCCAAATGGCATAACTAACCACTCATAGAGGCCCCCTTTGGTCTTGAAAGCCGTCTTCCATTCATCCCCTTCAAAGATGCGAATTTGATAATAGCCACTTCTAAGGTCGATTTTGGAGAAGATAGTGGCTCCATGAAGCTCATCAAGCAAGTCTTCCAACCTTGGAATGGGGTACCGATACTTGATGGTGATCTTGTTGATAGCTCTACTATCAACACACATTCTCATACTCCCATCTTTCTTGGGCACAAGCAAGGCCGGGACGGCACACAGGCTCAAACTCTCACGGATTAACCCCTTGGATAGGAGGTCATCCCCTTGTCTTTGAACCTCTTGAATTTCTTGAGGGTTCATGCGGTATGCCGGCTTGTTTGGGAGTGTGGCACCGGGAATAAGATCAATCTTGTGTTGAATCAATCTTTTAGGGGGTAGGCCATGGGGTATTTCATGTGGGAAGACGTGGGAAAAGGTTTTCGTGAGGGGTGTGAGTAAAGGATGGGAAAACTCCTTTACCTTGGCCGGCTCTTGACCTAAGAGGATCCACTCTTTGAAGTCTTCAAATTCATGCAGTTGAGAGTGGAGTAAGGTGGTGAGAAGGACATCCAACTTGGGATTGTCTTGGGGGTTCTTTTGTAGGCTTGGTTTGAGGGGAATGAGGGTGATTTTCTTGTGGTCTTTGGTGAAGGTGTAAGTGTTCAAGCGGCCATCATGCATAACCCTTCTATCAAATAACCAAGGTCGGCCCAAGAGGACATGGCACGCATCCATGGGCACAATGTCACACCAAAGTTCATCCTTATAGGTTCTACCAATGGAAAAGGAAAGTAAACACCGAGAGGTGATTTGCAAACCCTTACCTTGGTTGAGCCATTGGATTGTGTAAGGATTAGGATGAGGTGTGACCGGGAGCTTGAGTTTGTCCACCATGGTCTTGGAAGCCACATTAGCACAACTTCCTCCGTCAATAATGAGGGAGCACACCTTTCCACTCACGGTGCACCGAGTGTGGAAAATGCTTTCCCTTTGCTCCATGTCTTCATGGGAAGCTAGCCCACTCAAGGCCCTTCTAATCACCAAGAGCTCTCCTTCATCCGGACCCTCTTCAACCTCCTCTATGATTTCATTCAAGTACACCCCTTTCTCTTCTTCCTCCTTTTCTTCCTCCTCTTCTAGCTCCTCTAAGGAAGCTTGATATTCAGCTACAGAGACCATTCTTTTGTTGGGACACTCAGAAGCATAGTGTCCAAGGCCTTGGCAACGAAAACACCGGACTTTGCTAGATGGCTTTGGGGGCGGTTGTTTGGAGGGAGTTTGTGGAGTGGGGTTTTGTGGGGGTTTCGGGTTTGGAGAGGGGAAGGATTTTTGAGGAGTGTATGGAGGCTTTTGGAAGCCATAAGGCCGTGGGGTAGGCTTGGGGATGGGATTCTTGCCTTTGAGTTGCTTTTGCATTTCAACTTTGTGGGCTAGAGCACTTAGCTCATCAAGAGAGGTGTAAGGATGTAACTCAACAACATGAGCAATTTGCTCATCAAGTCCACTCAAGTATCGAATCAAGGTTTGGGAGTCATCCTCCTTCAAATCACATTTCAGGAGAAATTGTTCAAAGTCCCTAGTGTATTCTTCTACACTTTTGGAACCTCATTTGAGGTGGTGGAGTTTAAGGAAGTTGTCTTGGAGGTAATGTGGGGGTAAGAATTTGGCCTTTAGTTTGGACTTCATTTTCTCCCAAGTCTTAATCTTACTTTTCCCCTTCCTTACTCTCTTGGACACAACATTAGACCACCAAATAGAGGCATATTTACGAAGTTTCAAAGCCACTAGTTTTACCTTCTTGCCTTCCGGAATGTCCTTGTACTCAAAGACTCGCTCTACCGTTTGCAACCAATCGAGGAAAATATCCGGATCAAGTTGACCTTCATACTCCGGGATGTCAACTTTAAAATCACCATAGCTTCGTTCGTTATGCCTTTGGTGTCGGCGTGGCCGTCTACCTTGCTCTTCCTCACTAGAACCACCAAAAGGGTTGCTTCCCTCAGAATCATCTGAGTCCCTATGCTTGCTTGAGCTTCGAGAACTCCATTGGTTCCGCCTCTTTTCTTCCATGAGTTGGCCAAGTTGCCGATGAAGGTACTTGAATTGTGCCTCAACTTCAACTTTCTCCCTAAGGGCTTGTTCAGCCACCTGAGTAGGGGTAAGGCTAGTGGACATGGTGATTTTGTGGTGGGAATTTGGTGTTTTGGGTTGAAAAGGGGGAGGCACGGTCGGGTGGTGTGGCACGGTCAGGGCGTGCTCACGGGCTGAAGGTGAATTCTGGGACAGTGGGTGTGGCACGGTCGTGTGTGGTGGCAAGGGGTGCCCGTGCTGTGCTGCTGGAAAATGGGTTTGGGTTTCTGGATGTGGCACGGTCGTGCGTAGGGAGCACGGTGTGCCCATGCTAAATTTCTGGCTAGGCACGGCTGGAAATTTTTGGGTGAGTGTTTGGGGTGGTTTTTGTGAGTTTGGTGTTTGAACGTGTTTGGGCAAGGGAAGCTTGGCCAAGAAGGTAGCCTAAGCTCTGATACCAAGTTGATGTATTCAAGCTTCACTAAGGCAAGTATTTGCTAAAGTGAATCAAGAATGCATTTGAGAAGGAAGCAAGAAAAGAGAACCAATAACCAAGATAGATCAAGTGGACTAGCAAGGGTGATGATAACCCACCTTGGTTTGCACACTTGGGCAAATCTTCTTCCTTCAACTAAGTTACAGAATTTAATCACCTTCTTAGTTGAATTAAGAAGACCTAGAGACCCACTTGAGTTGCCAAGCTCAAGATATAACACTAGGAGTTTTGTGGAGAGAGTTTAGAGAACTCACAAGCTCTTGCATTCAAAGTTTTTTTACAAATGAGAGCCCCATCTGGTTTTTATGCTAGAGTGGCCGAGTTCCCTCCCCTTCCAAGCAGCAAAATCAATAGCTAGGTACATTTGGGGAAGAGTTACACATCTAATCAGCCAATACTAGCTAAACACCTCAATACCTAGCTTAATCTACCTCATTAGGGGTTATAATGCCTCCCAAATGAGGTGTCAAGCTTACAATGATCCTAGGATGCAGCAACATGACTCATTCAGCAAGTGGGGAGGCAAGGGGACAAGCAAAACCCAAGAAAATCAGACCCTTGTACCGGTTTGGGAAGAACCGGGCAAAGGGGTGTTTCTCTTGTCCTTTTGGCTGGTTAATACCAACACAAGGGGGTGCTTTGGATGGGATTTGAACCCATTACCTGATAAATATTTGTGTCCCCTTTCATTCTGCAAAATTTCAGAAACAATGGAGTTGAGTTGGTGGTCCAAACATTCCCTTAATTCGGACTGTGCTGATTGGCGCCCTGCAGTGCACTGTCTTCAGTTTTGGGCTTGGTTGGCTGACCAAATGGACTCCAAATGCCTTACAAAAGGTCTTGTTGGAAAGCTGAGATCCTAAGCTTTAAGGGGGTGGTGCGTGCAGGAAATTTCCCCCTCTATATTTTGCTCCAACAGCGACACAAAATCGGGCCAGAAACTGGACGAACTGGACAGTGCATCTTCTGTTGTGTACATGAGTTTTCTGACCAAGGCATGAACTTTTTTGGCCTCCTTGGGGGTTGAATGGGTGTGAGGGTTTGCTGAATGTGTGGATGAAGCTTGGGCACGATGGTCCCCATCATCCATGCACTTCCCTGATTAGAAGCTCTCTTGTGCTACACCTTGGTACACACAGCCATGTACCCTTAAAAAGAAATCCTTCTCGAATAACGAAATCTCCTTGGGGGTGCTTTGAACATTCAGCAAACAACTCCCCAATGTCTTCATCTTCAGCACACAAAGCTTTTAGATGCTCAAACCCAAGTACACAAGCATCTAATTGAAATAAAAGAAGAGAAGAACAAGAAGAACATCAAGAGGGGGTTGAAGAAGAAGCTAAACAAAGGGAGAACATATCCCACTCCAAGCCTACGGTTCAGGGTACGATATGTTCATTGATTATCCATGGAGAGAGTTCTGCTCACAATGTTTCACTTAACAAAACTGAACTCCGTGCTTCAGCCCACCCACACCCTAACAATCTTTTCTAACTCCGCACACCAGAAAAACATTCCCACCATCTCCTTACTTGTGGTAAGCCATCTCAAAAAGCCCCTAACCATCCGAGTAATTACCACCAGGTTCGAATCAAATCACGTTTATTTGAGTGGTTGGTGTTATTTTAGCTAGATTTAGTGGCTTAAATTTGAGGATAATTTTTTTCTAACAAGGGGAGGATGATTGATGGAGGTCCATCCTTAAGGTCTAATAATGTTTCATTGATCTAAAATAATCAAGAAATCAACTCCAAAGTCACGGCCATGAGCCACTTGATGGAAAACACACAAGGTGATGCACTTGGGTTCTCATCCAGATTTTTACCCGGTTTTTGTTATCTTCTTACATTGGCCTAAAGCACATTTTGGTGCCCATTTTTTGGATGATTATCAAGTTCAGGATGTTAGCTTTTAAGTCCAATTGGTTTCATATCATTTGGAATTCAATTGGTTACTTAAAACAGTTCATCTCTTGAACCTGTCCGGATTGCACTGCAAAATGCACGGTTTTGGTTTTCTGGTTTGTTCAGGGGGCAAATGACGTCCAAATGCTACGATTCCAATTGGAGGGCAAACTAGACATCTTGAGGTTTCCAACCATGTAAGAAACGTAGCAATTAGTCATCATTTGAGGTGTCAAGCATGCGTTGCAAGTTGAGGCAGAAACCGGCTGACTGACACCCGGTTACTTAGCCTAGTAGTTTTCCTCCTTCAAGGGGTTTGCTTAAGGTGGAAGACTGCCAACTAGGTCATTTTGAGCTGCTTGATGAAACACCACTCAGCTGCTTGTGAGAGAGACACGTGGAGCAACTGAAACACCACCATTTTGCAAGCTCTCATTCGACCACTCAAGCATGACATGGCACACATGCATTTTTCAGTCCTTTTGAGGTGGCTAGCCGCGCACTCTTGCCTTCCTAGCTTGGAAATTGAGTCATTTACATTCCTTATTGCAAAGGAAAAGGCTTAGTGATGGAGATCCCTCCATGCCCTTTGATTTAAAAAAATCAAATCAAGCTAGGTAATTTCATTTTGGTGATTAAAGGGTGAATAATTCATCCTTGTTTTGTTTAAGGACCTAAAACAGCAGGTCAGGTTTGTTTTCAGCAGCAAACTCGGTTTTGAGAGGTTAATTACGTCAAACCCTTTAAGGTTTAAGTCCAATATTTTGCATTGGGATTAAAGTTCAAGAAGTCAGCTTTGCAACAAAAAAAGTTTCATCCCATTTGGACTTCATTTGCCCTCTCAAATTAGCTAATAAACCCAAGATATACAAACTGTCCAGCAGGGTCAGAATGTACCCGGTTTTGTTCTTTTCATTTCTTAAGCTATATTTTGGTATAAGTCTTGTATTTTACATATTTTGGGTCCCCAAGATGTTAGCTATGTGGTCCAAGTGATAAAAGCAAGTTAAGTCAAGTGGAAGATGAAGAACCAGGTCAATCTTCCAAACCGTGCAGACTGAGACCCAGTTCAGACCAGCCCAGCCATTTTGATATTTTCATCAAGCAAATGAACTCCAAATTGAGTAATTCCACTTGGAGCTGTTAGAGGACTTCTTAAGCTTTCCAACCATGTGTGGCAAGACAAGTTATGACCACGTTTTCCCTGGGAAACGTGGCCTGCAATCAGACCCTGCATTCTGCCAGCACAACCCGGTTTAAGCATGAGGTGTTTTTCCTTCTCAAGTGGGTTTTCCTAGCTGCTTGGTTGCTTGCCTACATCACACCACGTCCAAGGCTTGCTAGAAACACAATAATTTGCTGCTGAGAAGGCTTTGAAATGTGTGAACCAATGAGAAAACAAAGGAGAAAACAGCACCATGCAATCTGATTGGTGAGCCGAAAAGGGGAAGGCACTTTACGGCTGTCCAATAGGAATTCAGCAAGCAAATCAGCATGTTTAAGCTTGGTTTATCAGTAGATTATTGTACAATAAGTATTAATAATGTTTTACTTCATGTTTGGAATGTATTAGACTAGTTTAAGCAAGCTTGTATTTTAGATTAGTACAAATCAGCTTGTTTAGCTCTTAATACCTTTCCTCCTTAGGAGGGAAAGGTGAGGTGTGTGCTTGTGTGGCTGCTAGCTTGCTTATTTAAAGGCACACGCCCCCCCTTGTAACATGATATCAGATTTTGAAAGAAAACCCCTTTGAGAGCTTTGTGCTTTCATGCCTTAGTGCAACCAAATTCCAACTTGCTTATCCTTAATCTAGTCAATTAAGATGGTGATCAAGTAGGTTTTAATCTTGAATTAAGTGGTGTTTCTGTATCTTAATCCAAGGTTAAAGACTCTAAACTTAAGTTTGGTGGTGATATCTGTATCCAAACATTGAGTTTAGCACTATCCAACTACCTTGATAATCTTCAAGTGTTCAAAGAGAAGTGAAGGAAGATTTGCTAGCTTAAATTGAGTTAGTGAATTCTTATCTTTAATTCTCCTTCATTCCATACATTTACAAACCTTCATTCATCCATTACCATGCTGATGCAAGGCTTAGGATAGCCCCTTTGGCTTAGCTTTCCACGCAAACACAAAGCCAAACTCAAACCGTGGAGTTTAGTTCTATCCTAAATCACTTGATTAGCTTGAATCTTCAAGTTGATCTTCTTCGTTCTTCGTGTTCTTCATTTATCACCTTCAATACTTGAATGTTCTTCAAGTCATTCCATTAAACCACCTACCATACTTCCATTCCCCCCTTTCAATACTACTCCTTCTACCTTTCCCCTCATAAAATCAAGTCCAAACAAAGCTCATTGCATTAGAATAGGCTTTGCTCTCAAAGACATTCAAAACCGTGAAGATTCATCGAAGGCAAGCTTATCACAGTCCACGCACGGTTCAACGCACGCCCGTGCGTACCCTACAATTTGCAACCCGAGGCTGCACACGGTTCAACGCACGCCCGTGCGTCTTCCCTTCTCGAATTGTCTTTCACAAAACCGGCCATGCTTGGCAGCAATATGGCACGGCCATATCGTGCCTAAGTACACGACTGTGCCACCCTTGCTGTGTGGTTTTTTTCTTGTTTGCTTCGTGTTTAGCTTGGTTATCTTCTACCCTTCATACGTCCAACACAATCCCCTTGAAGATATCTCAAAGTTCCCATTAGATTTTTACTTAGAATCCGTTGATTCTAAGTTCCATTCCTCCCTCACATGTTTGATGCTTCACAACCATCATATTATGTGTCCACTTTCCTTGGTTTTCCCTTGATTGTATCATCCCTTGGCTTGTAAGCTTTCACTCTTAATTTGAGTTTTAGCTTGAACCATCGGCAGGTACATTATATTTGGTATCAGAGCAAGTTCAGAACTTGGCCTGAAACCCACGCCATCCACACGCCCAAAGCTCCTCAAAACACAAATCCAAATTCATTCCCTCAAAACACCCACTTTCGCAATGAGAATTAGGAAAGATATGTCCCTTAGAAAAATCCTCAAACTACAAAAAGAGCTTGAAGCATTTGACCTCAGAACACAAGAAATAAACTGGGAAATGCAACAACAAGAAAGAGAACTTAATCTACTCACCCTCTGGTTTGAAGAAAGAAGAAAATCCAATCAGCCCTTTGTTTCACCAGAGATAGATCAAAGTCACAAAGTTAATGAGGTTACCATCAACTTACCTCCCAAGTTCGATAAACATGAAGATAAACAAGAGGAAATCAAGGAGGAAGAAAAGGAGGATCGAGAAGAGAAAGATGGGAATACATTTGAAGAGAAAAAGCTTGAGGCGGAAGAAGGTGAAATACTCACCTTAGTCACCCACCATCCACCAAAAGACAAGAGCCATCATAACCATCTTTTCATTCCTTTTGGTGAACCATCAAAACTTTCACCCACTCCACCCCCACCCAAAGCACTCAAACAAACCTTCTGTCAAAAGCATTCAAGGCCATTACTTACAACTCCTAATCTTGAATTAAGAGTAAGTGAGGAAGTGGTTCATGACATGTTTAAAAAGTCCCCCATATACAACATCCAAATCAGCAAGGGACATGAAGAGAAGAGAGCCTCCAAGATCAAAGGGAAGTTATTCGAATGGTTGATTCTGTTTCAGCCATACAATGAATCAAGAAGAGGAGGTAATTACCTAAATTGATTTGAGGACAAATCTTTTTAACAAGGGGAGGATGATGGAGATCCCTCCATGCCCTTTGATTTAAAAAATCAAATCAAGCTAGGTAATTTCATTTTGGTGATTAAAGGGTGAATAATTCATCCTTGTTTTGTTTAAGGACCTAAAACAGCAGGTCAGGTTTGTTTTCAGCGGCAAACCCGGTTCTGAGAGGTTAATTACGTCAAACCCTTTAAGGTTTAAGTCCAATATTTTGCATTGGGATTAAAGTTCAAGAAGTCAGCTTTGCAAAAAAAAAAATTTCATCCCATTTGGACTTCATTTGCCCTCTCAAATGAGCTAATAAATCCAAGATATACAAACTGTCCAGCAGGGTCAGAATGTATCCGGTTTTGTTCTTTTCATTTCTTAAGCTATATTTTGGTATAAGTCTTGTATTTTTACATATTTTGGGTCCCCAAGATGTTAGCTATGTGGTCCAAGTGATAAAAGCAAGTTAAGTCAAGTGGAAGATGAAGAACCAGGTCAATCTTCCAAACCGTGCAGACTGAGACTCAGTTCAGACCAGCCTAGCCATTTTGATATTTTCATCAGGCAAATGAACTCCAAATTGAGTAATTCCACTTGGAGCTGTTAGAGGACTTCTTAAGCTTTCCAACCATGTGTGGCAAGACAAGTTATGACCACGTTTGCCCTGGGAAACGTGGCCTGCAATCAGACCCTGCATTCTGCCAGCACAACCCGGTTTAAGCATGAGGTGTTTTTCCTTCTCAAGTGGGTTTTCCTAGCTGCTTGGTTGCTTGCCTACATCACACCACGTCCAAGGCTTGCTAGAAACACAATAATTTGCTGCTGAGAAGGCTTTGAAACGTGTGAACCAATGAGAAAACAAAGGAGAAAACAGCACCATGCAATCTGATTGGTGAGCCGAAAAGGGGAAGGCACTTTACGGCTGTCCAATAGGAATTCAGCAAGCAAATCAGCATGTTTAAGCTTGGTTTATGAGTAGATTAATGTATAATAAGTATTAATAATGTTTTACTTCATGTTTAGAATGTATTAGACTAGTTTAAGCAAGCTTGTATTTTAGATTAGCACAAATCAGCTTGTTTAGCTCTTAATACCTTTCCTCCTTATGAGGGAAAGGTGAGGTGTGTGCTTGTGTGGCTGCTAGCTTGCTTATTTAAAGGCACACGGCCCCCCCTTGTAACATATATCAGATTTTGAAAGAAAACCCCTTTGAGAGCTTTGTGCTTTCATGCCATAGTGCAACCAAATTCCAACTTGCTTATCCTTAATCTAGTCAATTAAGGTGGTCATCAAGTAGGTTTTAATCTTGAATTAAGCGGTGTTTCTGTATCTTAATCCAAGGTTAAAGACTCTAAACTTAAGTTTGGTGGTGATATCTGTATCCAAACATTGAGTTTAGCATATCCAACTACCTTGATAATCTTCAAGTATTCAAAGAGAAGTGAAGGAAGATTTGCTAGCTTAAATTGAGTTAGTGAATTCTTATCTTTAATTCTCCTTCATTCCATACATTTACAAACCTTCATTCATCCATTACCATGCTGATGCAAGGCTAAGGATAGCCCCTTTGGCTTAGCTTTCCACACAAACACAAAGCCAAACTCAAACCGTGGAGTTTAGTTCTATCCTAAATCACTTGATTAGCTTGAATCTTCAAGTTGATCTTCTTCGTTCTTCGTGTTCTTCATTTATCACCTTCAATACTTGAATGTTCTTCAAGTCATTCCATTAAACCACCTACCATACTTCCATTCCCCCCTTTCAATACTACTCCTTCTACCTTTCCCCTCATAGAATCAAGTCCAAACAAAGCTCATTGCATTAGAATAGGCTTTGCTCTCAAAGACATTCAAAACCGTGAAGATTCATCCAAGGCAAGCTTATCACAGTCCACGCACAGTTCAACGCACGCCCGTGCGTACCCTGCAATTTGCAACCCGAGGCTGCACACGGTTGGACGCACGACCGTGCGTCTTCCCTTCTCGAATTGTCTTTCACAAAACCGGCCATGCTTGGCAGCAATATGGCACGGCCATACCGTGCCTAAGTGCACGACCGTGCCACCCTTGCTGTGTGGTTTTTTTCTTGTTTGCTTCGTGTTTAGCTTGGTTATCTTCTACCCTTCATACGTCCAACACAATCCCCTTGAAGATATCTCAAAGTTCCCTTTAGATTTTTACTTAGAATCCCTTGATTCTAAGTTCCATTCCTCCCTCACATGTTTGATGCTTCACAACCATCATATTGTGTGTCCACTTTCCTTAGTTTTCCCTTGATTGTATCCTCCCTTGGCTTGTAAGCTTTCACTCTTAATTTGAGTTTTAGCTTGAACCATCGGCAGGTACATCACTTAGGAAGATAAATTAAGTGCTTTGTAATATAAACTTTCAGCTTTGGTTTGTATTAGATTAAACCGTGTGCTAGGTAGTGATTAGCAAGCTTAATGACTTTCCTCCCTAGGAAGGAAAGCTCATTCGTGTACTCTCAAGGCCATATAAAAGCCTTGTATGTTCATTTGAAGAAAATAGAGTTGATAAATCAGTTGAGAGTAAAGACCTTGTGTCTTGTGATTTCTTAAACACTTAACTTGCTTATCCTTAATTGTGGCCGATTAAGGTGGTGGCCAAGTGAGTCTTGATCTTTGATTAGGTGGTGTATCTTATCCTAATCCAAGATTAAGGGCCCTAAGCTAAGTGATTAGTGGTGTATCTTATCTAATCATCTAGCTTAGAACTATCCAAAATTCATTAAACACACTTGAAGTTCTTAAGCTAGCTCTTGGTTTCTCTCCTCTCAAACCGTGAGCTCCCTCTTGATCTTCTTAGTGTTTTGAATCCTCCTTTTCTTTCCTCACATCCTTTACTCCTTTGTTTACTCATTTCCACACAAAATCAAGACCATGACAAAGCTAATTGCATCAAACTTCCATTAATCTTCAAAGCTACCTCAAGCCGTGAAGAAGGAACTTCCTAGGCGAGCTAGGCAGCAAGTTGGCACGGTCCCCCCGTGCCTTCAAGCACGACCGTGCCCCCCCTTGCCGTGAGTGTTTGTTTGTTTTCTAGTATCCCTTGACGTGAGTAACTTGGGTTGCTTCTTTCCCTTGAGACTTACATCATTTTTGGTATCAGAGCAAGTTCAGAACTTGGCCTGAACCCCACGCCACTCCCAGCCTATCTCTGAAATCATTTCAAACACAGTCAAGCATAAACCGTTCCTTCCTGCGATCACAATGAGTGCTAGCATGTCTGTGGAAGAAAGACTTGAGGTTCTTTCCAAGCAAATGCAAGAACTAAGTGTGAGTAATTAAGAACTTAAGGCTCGAAATGAGTACTTGAGGAAACAGCTTGGAAACCACATGAAACAAAAGCAGAAACTTCAAGAATCACCAAGCATGCGGATTGGAACAGATTATGGCTATGAAGAGGAAGCTAGCAATGCGTTATCTGAAGAGGAAGTGCCGTTTGAAAGAATACAAAGAAGAGCACAGCTACTTTCAATTCTAATGAGATCAAGGTTGACATTCCTGAGTTCGAGGGTAAGTTAGATCCTGATGAGTTCATTGAATGGTTACAAACAGTGGAACGTATCTTTGAGTTCAAGGAGATTCCAGAGGATAAGAAAGTCAAAATAGTTGCTCTTAGACTAAAGAAATATGCGTCCTTATGGTGGACAAACCTTAATGCTAAGAGAACTAGAGAAAGGAAGAGTAAGATTGCTACTTGGGACAAAATGAAAGCCAAGACGAAGGCACGGTTTTTGCCTTCTACGTATGTCCAAGATCAATATATGCTCTTTCATCATTTGAATCAAGGCAAGATGAGTGTTGAAGAATATACTCGTGAGTTTCAGAAACTCATGACCAAATGTGACATTCATGAGCCTGAAGAGCAGACCAAGGTTTGTTACCTAGGAGGGCTTGATCCTAGGATAGCCAACGTGGTTGAGTTGCAAGCTTATGCCACCTTTGACGAAGTGTGCGTCCTAGCACACAAGGTGGAGCAACAAAGAAAGTCTAGGATGAATGTTGATGTATCCTCAAGGAAAACCTAAGAGGATAGGAACGAGGGTGAGATGAAAGCAATGGAAGGTAACAACAAGGCAACTTTGAATTCACAAACTCACCTTGAGTTGGGAAGGATAGAACCGGAACTAACACCTACCTTGGATACAGAAACACCACCAAGGTTTGATGTTAGGGCCCTTAACAACCTCTTGGATACAGAAACACCACCAAGAAGGAAGTTAAGACTCTTACTAGATCACCACTCAACTTGGCCAAAAGATGAGATAAGCTAGAAGAGAGTTTGAGGATTCAAAGGAGCAAAGCTCAACTTTCATTCAATAAACAAGCTTAGTGGCCGGCCAAGGGGCTTGTGGGGGTATTAATACAAAAGTTCCAAGTACAAATCATAGGCCCTAGGTTGCACTATAAGCTAAACTAGGCAAAAATACATAGATCATATCAAAACAAAAAAGGGTAGATGCATCCTCCACTTGACACCTCTTCAATGCTAATCTTGAGGATGATGTGTCGGCCTAGGGGTGAATGGAAGCTTCTTGGCAGCTAAGTACCCTTCATGATGACTCTTGCAAGTGGCTAAGCATGGGTTAGAGCAATAAAACACCTCACTCTTCTCTCTTGTACCCGGCTGCCCCATTACCCGGTTAAAAGGGTGTTTCTTCCCTTGTTTTGGTGGTTAATAGCTCCTCATGAGTGTAATTTGGCTGAGGTTTTTTTATGGTCACTTGATAATATTTTTAAAGTACTTTCAAACCATAAAAGTTTCAACCCAAATAGAGGAGAAATGGGCCACCAAACAACCTCTTGTTTCAGCCCTGCCCAGTTCAGCGCCAGGATGTAGTGATTGACTTTGCTTGAGGTTTTGAGGCATCAAATGAACTCCAAATGACTTGCAAGAGGTCTTGATGGAAAGAGCACATCTTGAACTTGAACTTAGGCTTCCTGCAACCCCGTTTTAGCCTTGGGAAGTTTAGAAAATAACGTGCACAAAACCGGGTTTGTGCACGCCTGAAATTCCAGTTTTGAGGAAATAATTTCCTTGCTCCCTTAGGTTGATTTCTTGCATCTTGGACATGAGGTTTGGAACTTTTGGGCTCCCTTGATGGCCATGAATCATGTTAGGGGATGGACCTCCATCATCCTCCCCTTGTTGAAGAGAATTTGCCCTCAAATTGATAAGATTATCATCCTCCTCATAAGGACTAAGGTCGGCTACGTTGAAAGTAGCCGAAACTCCATACTCACCGGGCAAATTGATCTTGTATGCATTATCATTGATGTGTTCCAATACTTCAAAAGGACCATCGGCCCTTGGCATCAATTTGCTCTTCCTCTTAGAAGGAAACTGTTCCTTTCTTAAGTGAACCCATACCAAATCACCGGGGTGAAGCACCATCTTCTTTCTATGCTTGTTGGCATGGTCTTTGTATGAGGCATTGGCCTTCTCAATTTTGGCCTTCACGGTTTCATGGAGCTTCTGGATCTCCTCCACCCGTTTGCTAGCCTCCATGTGAGGCTTCTCATTCATTTCTCTTGGAGCAAGATCAAGGGGACTCAAAGGATCCATCCCATAGACTACCTTGAATGGAGATAAGCCCGTGGCCTTGCTAGGTGACTTGTTGAAGGCGAATTCGGCTTGTGGCAAGGCTAAGTCCCAAGCTTTGATGTTGGATTTTACTAGCACTCTTAAGAGGGTTCCCAAAGTCCGGTTGGTGACTTCGGTTTGCCCATCCGTTTGAGGGTGGCATGAAGTGCTATACTTGAGCTTGGTTCCCATCTTCTTCCAAAGTGTCACCCAAAAATGGCTAAGGAACTTGGTATCCCTATCCGAAACAATGGATCTAGGGATGCCATGTAGTCTCATTACTTCCTTGAAGTATAACTCGGCAATGTGGATGGCATCATTGGTCTTGGTACAAGGTATGAAATGGGCCATCTTAGAAAAACGATCAACAACAACAAAGATCGAATCTTTACCCCTTTGTGTCCTTGGAAGGCCAAGGATGAAGTCCATGCTTACATCTTCCCAAGGATGATTGGGAGTGGGTAGGGGTGTGTAAAGACCGTGGGGTAGGAGGTGACTTTTGGCAACTTGGCAAGTTGCACATCTCTTCAACACATCTTGGACATCTTTGCTCATACTCGGCCAATAATAATGTTCCCTTAACATCATAAGGGTCTTGTTTTCTCCAAAGTGACCGGCAAGAGATCCTCCATGGACCTCACGTATGAGTAACTCTCTTGTGCCACACGTAGGCACACACAATCTTGATCCCTTGAATAAAAATCCATCTTGGACAAGGAAGTCACCTTTGGGATGTCGAAGGCACTCCTTGTAGAGCTCTCCCAAATCTTCATCATTCTGATAGAGGGACTTCAAATGCTCAAAACCAAGAACGCAAGCATCAAGTTGGAATAGCAATAAGTGCCTCCTTGACAAGGCATCGGCTCCTTGGTTGAGCTTCCCGGACTTATGCTTGATGGTGAAGTTGAAAGATTGGAGGAACTCCACCCACTTGGCATGCCGTGAGTTAAGTTTATGTTGCCCTTGAATGTATTTCAAGGCTTCATGATCGGAGTGCAAGATGAACTCACTAGCCACCAAGTAATGATTCCAATGCTCAAGGCACCTCACTATTGCATAGAACTCCTTATCATAAGTGGAGTACTTTCTCCTTGAGTCACAAAGCTTCTCACTAAAGAAGGCTAAGGGCCGCCCCTCTTGAGTGAGAACTCCTCCAATGCCAACTCCCGACGCATCACACTCTACCTCAAACACTTTATCAAAGCATGGCAAGGCAAGAACCGGTGCTTGGGTGAGTTTGGACTTGATGGTTTCAAAGGCTTCTTGAGCCTTGGGAGTCCACTTGAACGATGCACCTTTGATAACCTCGGTCATAGGGGCCATAATGGTACTAAAGTTTCTAATGAACCGCCTATAGAATGAGGCAAGCCCATGGAAACTTCGCACATCATGAATACTCTTGGGGGTTGGCCAAGATCGAATTGCTTCCACTTTACTCTCATCAACTTTGATGCCTTCACTTGTGACAATGTAACCAAGGAAGGTTACCTCATGAGTGAAAAATGCACACTTCTTGAGGTTACCATAGAGCTTTTCCTTCTCTAGAACCTTCATGACTTGTGTGAGATGTTGAAGGTGCTCTTCTTCATTCTTGCTATAGATGAGGATGTCATCAAAATACACCACAACGAATTTGCCAATGAAGGGCCGGAACACTTGGTTCATGAGCCGCATGAAGGTACTTGGAGCATTTGACAATCCGAATGGCATGACTAGCCACTCATACAAGCCTCCTTTGGTTTTGAAGGCCGTTTTCCATTCATCTCCCTCTCTAATGCGGATTTGGTAGTAACCACTTCTCAAATCCACCTTAGAGAACACACTAGAACCATATAACTCATCAAGCATATCCTCAAGGCGGGGAATTGGATATCTATACTTGATGGTTATCTTGTTGATTGCTCGACTATCAACACACATACGCATGCTCCCATCTTTCTTTGGCACAAGGAGGGCCGGAACCGCACAAGGGCTCAAGCTCTCTCTAATCAACCCCTTATCCATAAGCTCATCAACTTGCCTTTGGATTTCCATGGTTTCTTTGGGGTTTGTCCGATAAGCCGGTTTGTTTGGGAGAATGGAACCGGGTATGAGGTCTATGTGGTGTTGGATGGTTCTTTGTGGTGGTAAGCCGGGAGGTATTTCCTCGGGAAAGACATGGCTAAAGTGTTCAAGGAGGGAAAGGGCTAGGGGGTGTGATGGAGTGGAGGTTTCGGATTCTTCAAGGGTGGCTAGGATCCACTCCTTGAAGGCCTTGAATTCATGGTGAGAAGCCTTAAGGAGAGGCTCACTTACGGCTAGAAGCATGTCCGAATGGTCATGGCTTGGTTGGGGCTTACTTTTGTGGAGTTGGGAAGGGCTTAATGGGGCAAGGGTGATCTTTTTCCCATCTTTGTGGAAGGTGTAGGTGTTTAGATAGCCATCATGTATGACCTTCCGATCAAACAACCAAGGTCTCCCCAACAAAAGGTGACATGCATCCATGGGGATGATATCACACCACAATTCATCATGATAGTGCTTCCCAATTGAAAATGAAATCAGGCATCTTGAATTAACTTGCAACCCCTTACCTTGATTTAGCCATTGGATGTTGTAGGGGTGAGGATGAGCCGAAGCTTGAAGGCCAAGCTTCCCCACCATAGTCACGGAAGCCACATTTGCACAACTCCCACCATCAATGATGAGGGAACACACTTTGCTTTGAATGGTGCAACGTGTATAGAAGATGTTCTCCCTTTGTTCTTCATGCTCTCCTCTTTTGGTACTCAAAGCTCTCCTCAATACAAGTAACTCTCCTTCATCCGCTTCCTCAATCACTTCTTCTCGTTCCTCCATGTAATACACACCTTCTCTTTCTTCCTCCTCTTCTCCCTCTTCTTCTCTTCTCTCATCCCACTCGGCCAAGGTGATAACTCTCCTATTTGGACACTCCGAAGCAATGTGCCCAAGACCTTGACACTTGAAACATCTCCTTTGGTCATTTGGCTTAGGGTTGGGACGGTTTTGGGAAGGTGGAGTCTTTTGTGGGGCTTGGTTCTTTTGTGGAGGTGAGGGTGTAGTAACCGTGGGTTTGGGAGGTGGATAAGAGCTCCCCTTGTTGAAAGGTTGGCTCTTGGGAAAGGGTTTGGGAGGTTCTCTTTTGTAGAGCTTGGATTTCCTTTGTTGTTCAACTTTGTGGGCTAAGACACACACCTCATCAAAAGTGGTGTATTGTTGCAATTACACCCCATGGGCATACCTAGGATCTAACCCACCCAAATATCTCACTATGGTTTGCTCTTCGGGCTCTCTCAAGTCACACTTGATTAACAACTTCTCAAATTCCCTAGTGTACTCCTCAACACTCAAGTTCCCCTGGGTGAGATTGTGAAGTTGGGAATAATTGTCTTGTAGGTAAGATGGGGGTAAGAAACGGGCTTTGAGTTTGGTTTTCATCTTTTCCCATGTTCGAATCTTTCCCTTCCCTTGCCTAACTCTCTTAGCACAAAGGTTGGACCACCAAAGAGAAGCATATTTACGAAGTTTAAGGGCCACAAGTTTTACCTTATTTCCCTCGGAAATCTCTTTGTAGTCAAAGATTCTCTCAACGGTTTGCATCCATTCCAAGAACTCATCGGGGTCTAGCTTCCCTTCAAATTCTGGAATCTCCACTCTAATGTCTCCTTGGTGAGAGGTTGTCCGCCTTCCTCTTCTTGATCTTCTATAAGCCTCCTCTTCTTGACGAGCTCAAGTGTGGGGCTTCTCTTGCTTCCGGCTCGGAGTCGGAGGAGTTAGAAGACCGGGAACTTCTGACCTCATTTCGTTTTTGCTTCAAGGAGTCTTCAAGTTGTCGCCTCAAATACTCGTTCTGACCTTTGATCTCTTCATTCTGTAGCTTCAAGGCCTCATAATTCCTCATGAGAGCCTCAAACTTTTCCTCCATGGTCATGCTAGTAGTGCTTGTGTTGAAACAAGGGGAAACCTCACAGCCTGAATGTGGCACGGGCGTGCTGTTAGGCACGGGGTGGCCGTGCTCTGGTTCTGGACGGGAGCGAAGTTGAGATGTGGCTGGGAAAGGGGTGGCACGGCGACATGGCACGGGGTGGCCGTGCTGAAGTACTGGGTGTGGATGGAGAAGGAAGTGTGGCTGGAATGTGAGGGTGGCACGGTCGTGCTCTTTGGCACGGGCTGACCGTGCCGATTTTCTGGATGGTGAAAAACCGTGGAGCACGGTTTGGTGTTTTTTTGAGGGGGAATGTGTTTGGGGTGTTTGGAAGGGTGCTGGGCAGCAAGCTTGGGCCTAGGGAAGCCTTAGCTCTGATACCAAATATGATGTATCCTCAAGGAAAACCCAAGAGGATGGGAACGAGGGTGAGATGAAAGCAATGGAAGGTAACAACAAGGCAACTTTGAATTCACAAACTCACCTTGAGTTGGGAAGGATAGAACCGGAACTAACGCCTACCTTGGATACAGAAACACCACCAAGGTTTGATGTTAGGGCCCTTAACAACCTCTTGGATACAGAAACACCACCAAGAAGGAAGTTAAGACTCTTACTAGATCACCACTCAACTTGGCCAAAAGATGAGATAAGCTAGAAGAGAGTTTGAGGATTCAAAGGAGCAAAGCTCAACTTTCATTCAATAAACAAGCTTAGTGGCCGGCCAAGGGGCTTGTGGGGGTATTAATACAAAAGTTCAAGTACAAATCATAGGCCCTAGGTTGCACTATAAGCTAAACTAGGCAAAAATACATAGATCATATCAAAACAAAAAAGGGTAGATGCATCCTCCACTTGACACCTCTTCAATGCTAATCTTGAGGATGATGTGTCGGCCTAGGGGTGAATGGAAGCTTCTTGGCAGCTAAGTACCCTTCATGATGACTCTTGCAAGTGGCTAAGCATGGGTTAGAGCAATAAAACACCTCACTCTTCTCTCTTGTACCCGGCTGCCCCATTACCCGTTAAAAGGGTGTTTCTTCCCTTGTTTTGGTGGTTAATAGCTCCTCATGAGTGTAATTTGGCTGAGGTTTTTTTATGGTCACTTGATAATATTTTTAAAGTACTTTCAAACCATAAAAGTTTCAGATCAAATGGAGGAGAAATGGGCCACCAAACAACCTCTTGTTTCAGCCCTGCCCAGTTCAGCGCCAGGATGTAGTGATTGACTTTGCCTGAGGTTTTGAGGTATCAAATGAACTCCAAATGACTTGCAAGAGGTCTTGATGGAAAGAGCACATCTTGAACTTGAACTTAGGCTTCCTGCAACCCCGTTTTAGCCTTGGGAAGTTTAGGAAAATAACGTGCACAAAACCGGGTTTGTGCACGCCTGAAATTCCAGTTTTGAGGAAATAATTTCCTTGCTCCCTTAGGTTGATTTCTTGCATCTTGGACATGAGGTTTGGACCTTTTGGGCTCCCTTGATGGCCATGGATCATGTTAGGGGATGGACCTCCATCAAATGTTTGTGATTCATTCAAGCCCTATTCTGCACCAAACCGTGGGCAACCCTTAAACAAGGGGAGTACCACACCTCAGCCTAAATCATCTACCCCTTTCCCATCTAACCCACAAAAGAACCAAGCTCCTCAAAGGCCACCACCACCAGGCCCCCCACGTCCAAACCCATACCCTGTAAGCCAAAGAAGGTGTTACAAGTGCCAAGGCTTAGGACATATTGCTTCTGATTGTCCTAGTCGAAAGGTAGTCACCTTAGCTGAATGGGAAGCCATAGAGGGAGAATTTGCCGAGGAGAAAGAAGAGGAAAAGGAAGAAGATGCTGAGAGCGATCATGAGGATGATCAGGAGGAGTTTGTGGAAAACGCAGATGAAGGTGAGATGCTAGTAATTCGAAGGGTATTGAGCAATCAACGAGTTGCTAAGGATGAACAACGTAAGAACATCTTTCACTCACGGTGTACAGTCCAAGGCAAAGTGTGTTCGTTAATCATCGATGGAGGAAGTTGTGCCAACGTTGTTTCATTAAGTATGATTGAGAAACTGAACCTTCAGTCCACGGCACACCCACACCCATACAACATTCAATGGTTAAATCAAGGCAAGGGATTACAAGTTAACTCTCGTTGCTTGATTTCATTCTCCCTTGGTAAGAACTACCAAGATGAACTTTGGTGTGATGTTATCCCCATGGATGCTTGTCATATTCTGTTAGGACGACCATGGATGTATGACAGGAAGGTTATGCATAATGGTTATCTTAATACTTATTCTTTTACCAAAGATGGCAAGAAGATTACCCTGAATCCTATGTCACCATCCGAACTCCACAAAATGAAACCACAAAAAAGCCAAAATCAATCTGACTTGCTTTTGACATATGTTGAACCACTTTTAAAGGCCTCTCAACATGAGTTCAAGGCCTTGAAAGAATGGATATTGCAAGTACAAGATGAGCCAGAAACACCACTTCCATCCCATCCCATAGCCAAGGTCATATTGAATCAGTTCAGTCACCTATTTCCAGATGAGATACCTTCGGGTTTACCCCCAAAGCGTGATATTCAACATCATATTGACCTTATCCTTGGATCCATTCTACCTAATAAACCAGCCTACAGGACAAATCCCAAAGAAACTCAAGAGATTCAGCGTCAAGTTGAAGAACTGATATTCAAGGGATTGGTACGAGAATCCTTAAGTCCGTGTGCTGTTCCTGCTCTTTTGGTTCCGAAAAAGGATGGTAGTATGAGGATGTGTGTTGACAGTAGGGCCATAAATAAGATCACTATCAAGTATAGGTACCCTATACCTAGGCTTGAAGATATGTTGGATGAGTTACATGGCTCTAAGGTGTTTAGCAAGATTGATTTAAGGAGTGGTTATTATCAGATTCGTATTAGGGAGGGCGATGAATGGAAGACTGCTTTCAAGACTAAGGGCGGATTATACGAATGGTTAGTCATGCCTTTCGGTCTTTCCAATGCCCCTAGTACGTTAATGAGGTTGATGAATCAAGTATTTCGGCCATACTTGGGCAAATTTGTGGTCGTTTACTTCGATGATATGTTGGTGTTCAGTAAGAATGAGCAAGAACATCAAGATCACTTAACTCAGGTGATGCTCGTTCTTGAAAAGGAGAAGTTATTTGGGAACCTAAAGAAGTGTACCTTCTTTACTCATGAGGTTACCTTCTTAGGTTATATTGTTTCTGAAAATGGTATTAAGGCGGATGAAAGCAAGATTGAGGCTATTCGGACTTGGCCTGTTCCTAAAAGTATTCATGATGTTCGAAGCTTTCATGGCTTGGCTTCTTTCTATAGGAGATTCATACGCAATTTCAGCACTATTCTAGCTCCTATGACTGAAGTTCTTAAGGGTTCCTCGTTCACTTGGAATCCTAAAGCCCAAGCAGCCTTTGAGGAAGTGAAAGAGAGGCTAACTCAAGCACCGGTTTTAGCTCTACCATGTTTTGAGAAGGTCTTTGAAGTTGAATGCGATGCTTCTGGAGTTGGTATTGGAGGCATTTTTACTCAAGAAGGACGCCCTTTGGCCTTCTTCAGTGAGAAGTTATGTGATACCAGGAAGAGATATTCAACTTATGACAAGGAGTTCTATGCCATCGTTCGATGCCTAGAACATTGGAACCATTATTTGATTGCCAGTGAGTTCATTCTGTGCTCAGATCACGAGGCTTTGAAGTATATTCAAGGCCAACATAAGTTAAACTCACGCCATGCTAAATGGGTTGAGTTCCTGCAGTCCTTTCACTTTACTATCAAGTATAAGTCCGGCAAGTTAAATCAAGGCGCCGATGCCCTTTCTCGGCGTTATCTATTGATGTTCCAATTAGATGCTTGTATCCTTGGATTTGAGCATCTAAAGGCTTTATACCAGGATGATGAAGATTTTGGGGTGTTATACTCTAAGTGTACTAAACATCCCAAAGGGGATTTCTTAATTCAAGAAGAGTTTCTCTTTAAAGGTGCTCGGTTATGTGTCCCCAAATGCAGCACTCGTGAGTTGTTGATTCGAGAAGTCCATGCTGGATCTTTAGCTGGTCATTTTGGCGAAGACAAGATGATGTACCTGCCGATGGTCCAAGCTAGAACTCAAATTAAGAGTGAAAGCTTACAAACCAAGGGAGAATACAATCATGAGAAAACTAAGGAAAGTGGCACATAATATGTTGGTTGTGAGGCAACAAATATGTGAGGGAGGAATGGAACTTAGAATCAAGAGATTCTAAGTGAAAATCAAAAGGGAGTTTGATGTAATTTGATGTATATCACAAGGGATGAATGGAACCAAGTTACAAGCTACCAAGATTATGAAGCAACCAAGTGAAAACCACACGAATAGGTGTGGCACGGTCGTGCCTTTAGGCACGGGTAGGCCGTGGCACTTTTCTGGTTTGTGACACCATGTTTCTTACTTTTGCACGGTTGAGTATGGTTTGAGGTTTGTGATGGAAGCTAGACTATTAGAGGTAGTCTAAGCCTTGATTAAGCATGGGGATGGATATGTGAGTGGCTTGTAAATGAGAAAAGGTGGGAGAGAAGCAAAGTTAAGATTCACTAACTCCAAATTAAAGCTAGCAAACTCACTTTAACTCTCTTTGAATCCTTGAGTATAAACACCAAATGAGATAGAGCTAAACTTGAAGAATGGATACAGAAACACCACCAAACTCAAGTTTAGAGTCTTTAACCTTGGATTAAGATACAGAAACACCACTTAATTCAAGATTAAAACCTATTTGATCACCACCTTAATTGACTAGATTAAGGATAAGCAAGTTGGAATTTGTTTGCACTAAGGCATGAAAGCACAAAGCTCTCAAAGAGGTTTTTAACTCAAATCTCACTGGTTTTTGCCTTGGCCGTGTGTCCTCTAAATAGGCAGCAAAATAACCAAGCTAAGTAAGCTCTTACACAAGTACCTCTAGCTTTCCTTCCTAGGTAGGAAAGGTATTAGGCCTAATTACACCCGGTTATGCTAACCGGTTTTGTTAATCTTCCTTAATGCTAAACAAAGTGTATTAATCTAACTAGGAAAGCAAGACAAATGACTAATACAACTTGATTAATTTGGCCTTAAACATAATCAGCTTCAAAAGGCAGCAAGTAGCCATGTGCAAGCCGAAAAGTGGCCATCCCCTTTACGGCTAGCCAATGAGAATCAAGGGAGCACCTTCTTTGTCTTCCAATGAGATTCAAGAGACAAGCCTTCTTGCAGCCCTTCCCTCATTGGTTGTTGTCTTCCCTAGGTTGCCTTGGACGTGTGCCAAGCCTTGGAAGGTGTGCCACTCAGCTGAAGAGAAGGAAACCCTTTGGAGAAGGAAAGCTGCTTGCTGCTGTAAACTGTAATGTGCTGGCAGCTTACAGGGTCGATTTGCAGGCCATGTATTCCAGGGCAAACGTGGTCATAACTTGCGTTGCCACACATGGATGGAAAGCTTGAGAAGTCTTCTAACAGCTCCAAGTGGAATTACTCAATGTGGAGTTCATTTGCCTGATGAAAACGTTAAAATCGCCAGACTGGTCTGAACCGGGTCTCAGTCTGCACAGTTTTGGGAGATTGACCTGGTTCCCCATTTTCCACTTGACATAACTTGATTTTATCACTTGGACCATGTACCTAACATCTTGGGGACCCACAAAATGTAAAAATACAAGACTTAAACCACCATTAAGCTTATGGAATCAAATAACCAAAACCGGGTATGTTCTGGTTTAAACTGGGCAGTTTGTATATCTGGGGTTTATTAGCTAATTTGAGAGGGCAAATGAAGTCCAAATGGGATGAAACTTTTTTTTGTTGCGAAGCTGACTTCTTAAGCTTTAATCCCAATGCAAAATATTGGACTTAAACCTTAAAGGGTTTGATGTAATTAACCTCTCGAAAACCGGGTTTGCTGTGAAAACAAACCTGACCTGCTGTTTTAGGTCCTTAAACAAAACAAGGATGAATCATTCATCCTTTAATCACTAAAATAAAATTACCTAGCTTTGATTTGATTCTTTAAATCAAAGGGCATGGAGGGATCTCCATCACAAGACCCTAATCATGCTTAGGGAACATTATTATTGGCCAGGCATGGAGAAAGACGTTCAAGACATCGTTAGAAGGTGCAGTACGTGTCAGATAGCGAAGAGTCATTCGCTCCCTCAAGGATTATACGCGCCACTTCCTATTCCTATGTTGCCATGGGTAGACGTTAGTATGGATTTCATACTTGGTTTACCAAAAACACAAAGGAATAAAGATTCTATCTTTGTGGTCGTGGATCGATTTTCAAAGATGGCTCATTTCATTCCCTGCAACAAGACTAATGATGCCACTCATGTTGCTGAGCTGTATTTCAAGGAGGTCATGAGACTTCATGGAATTCCTCGTTCCATCGTCTCAGATCGAGATACCAAGTTCCTAAGTCATTTTTGGATTACTTTGTGGAAAAAGTTGGGTACCAAACTTGATGTAAGTCTCAAGGGTAGGAACAACCCAAGCCAACTTACAACAAGAACACAACCAAAACAAGTGGAAAACTCACGAACCAAGGGAGGCACGGTCGTGCTCAAGGGCACGGGGTGACCGTGCTAACTTGCTGCCTAAGCACGCCTAGTTTGTGATTTTCACGGTTTTGAGATGGCTTTTGTGTTTGGGCTCAAAACTGAATCAAAGCAAGAATTCTTGGCCTTGATTAAGCTTGAAATGAATATGAAAAGAAAAAAAGAAGAGAGGAATGAAGTTCACTGATTAGAACATGAAAAAGGAGAGCTTTGGTTTAAGGAACCCAAAGCTAACTTCATGAACTTTAAGTGAATTCAATGGAATCTGGATAGTTCTAAGCCTTGTGATTAGATAAGATACACCACTAATCACTTAGCTTAGGGCCCTTAACCTTTGATTAGGATACAGATACACCACCTAATCAATGATTAAGACTCACTTGGACACCACCTTAATCGGCCTAATTAAGGATAAGCAAGTTAAGTGTTTGAGAGGAACACAAGACACAAAGTCTTTTCTTAATTTCAATACTCAAGCTTCTTTTTTAGAAAAGAGCAGCCAAGGCACTTATATAGCCTTGTGATTACATGAAAAGGGCTTTCCTTCTAGGCAAGGAAAGTCATTAAACTAATCCTATGCTTTAGTAATACACGGTTTAAGCTAAAACACACATAAACTGAAAGTTTATATTACAAAGCACTTAATTTATCTTCCTAAGCCTTTTCCTTTGTACTAAGGAATGTAAATGACTCAATTTCCCAGCTAGGAAGGCAAGAGTGCACGGCTAGCCACCTCAAAAGGACTGAAAAAATGCATGTGTGCCATGTCATGCTTGAGTGGTCGAATGAAAGCTTGCAAGATGGTGGTGTTTCACTTGTCCCACGTGTCTCTCTCACAAGTAGCTGAGTGGTGTTTCATCAAGCAGCTCAAAATGACCTATTTGGCAGTCTTCCACCTTATGCAAACCCATCTAGGAGGGAAATCCACCTTGCTAAGCAACCGGGTATCTAGGTGCCCATTTCTGCCGTGACTTGTGCTTCATGGTTGACACCTCAAATGCTGAGTAATCTTGGATTTCCTTACATGGAAGGAAACCTCAAGATGTCTAGTTTACCCTCGTTTTTGAATCATAGCATTTGGACGTCGTTTACCCCTTGAATGAGCCTGATTCCCCAAACCGTGCAGATTAGACTCCAAAACAGCACAGGTTTACTAATTAGCTTAATTTACTAACCAATTGAACTCCAAATCTGGTAATTCCAATTGGACATGAAAGCTAAGATCTTGGGGACCCAAAATATGTAAAAATTCAAGACTTAAACCAAACTATATTATAAGAAATAAAAAGAACAAAACCGGGTTCATCCTGGCCCTGCTGGGCAGTTTTGACACCTTGGGTTTAATTGCTGATTTGAACGACCAAATGAAGTCCAAATTGGATGAAACTTGATTTGTTGGAAAGCTAACATCTTGATCTTCAAATCCATCAAAAAATATTAGACGTAAACCCTTAGTATGTTTGAGAAATTAAGCACACAAAAACGGGTTAGCTGCTGGATTTAACCCTTGCCCTGCAGTTTCAATGTTTAATCAAAACTTGGATGACTTATTCATCCTTAAACCAGCATAATAAGATTACCTAATTTGATTTGATTCTTTTTTAACAAAAGGGATGGAGGGATTTCCATCAAAACTCAAATACAGTACCACTTGTCATCCACAAACAGATGGGCAAACCGAGGTTACTAATCGAACCCTTGGTACTCTATTAAGGGTCTTGATTAAAAACCACACAAAAGCTTGGGATCTGTTACTTCCACATGCTGAGTTTGCCTACAATAGGACTCCAAGCAAGGCTACTGGTCTATCACCCTTTAAAGTGGTCTATGGGATTGATCCCCTAAGTCCACTTGATCTTGTTCCTCGACCATTAGATCAAAAGCCAAGTGCGGATGCTGCTACTAGGGTGGAAGAAATCCAGAAGTTGCATGAGTTAGTAAAAGCCAAGATTGAGAAAACTACACTTTCATACACGGCCCAAGCTAACAAGCACAAAAGAGAGAAGCTTTTTAAGCCAGGTGATTTGGTTTGGATTCATCTCCATAAAGAACGTTTTCCTTCCAAAAGGAAAACTAAATTGATGCCTAGAGCGGATGGTCCATTCGAGATTTTGGAAAAGATTAACAATAATGCTTATAAGGTGGAGTTACCAGGAAATTATGGAGTATCAGCAACGTTTAATGTTGCTGATTTAAGCCCTCATGAAGCAGATGGTTACCTTTCTGATTTGAGGATCAAATCTTCCCAACAAGGGGAGAATAATGGAGGTCCATCCTTAAGGTCTAATAATATTTCATTGATCCAAAATAATCAAGAAATCAACTCCAAAGTCACGGCCATGAGTCACTTGATGGAAAACACACAAGGTGATGCACCCGGGTTCTCATCCAGATTTTTACCTGGTCTTTGTTATCTTATTACATCGGCCTAAAGCACATTTTGGTGCCTGTTTTTTGGATGATTGTCAAGTTCAGGATGTTAGCTTTTAAGTCCAATTGGTTTCATATCATTTGGAATTCAATTGGTTACTTAAAACAGTTCATCTCTTGAACCTGTCCGGATTGCACTGCAAAATGCACGGTTTTGGTTTTCTGGTTTGTTCATGGGGCAAATGACGTCCAAATGCTACGATTCCAATTGGAGGGCAAACTAGACATCTTGAGGTTTCCAACCATGTAAGAAACGTAGCAATTAGTCATCATTTGAGGTGTCAAGCATGCGTTGCAAGTTGAGGCAGAAACCGGCTAACTGACACCCGGTTACTTAGCCTAGTAGTTTTCCTCCTTCAAGGGGTTTGCTTAAGGTGGAAGACTGCCAACTAGGTCATTTTGAGCTGCTTGATGAAACACCACTCAGCTACTTGTGAGAGAGACACGTGGAGCAAGTGAAACACCACCATTTTGCAAGCTCTCATTCGACCACTCAAGCATGACATGGCACACATGCATTTTTCAGTCCTTTTGAGGTGGCTAGCCGTGCACTCTTGCCTTCCTAGCTGGGAAATTGAGTCATTTACATTCCTTAGTGCAAAGGAAAAGGCTTAGGAAGATAAATTAAGTGCTTTGTAATATAAACTTTCAGCTTTGGTTTGTATTAGATTAAACCGTGTGCTAGGTAGTGATTAGTAAGCTTAATGACTTTCCTCCCTTGGAAGGAAAGCTCATTCGTGTACTCTCAAGGCCATATAAAAGCCTTGTATGTTCATTTGAAGAAAATAGAGTTGATAAATCAGTTGAAGGTAAAGACCTTGTGTCTTGTGATTTCTTAAACACTTAACTTGCTTATCCTTAATTGTGGCCTATTAAGGTGGTGACCAAGTGAGTCTGGATCTTTGATTAGGTGGTGTATCTTATCCTAATCCAAGATTAAGGGCCCTAAGCTAAGTGATTAGTGGTGTATCTTATCTAATCATCTAGCTTAGAACTATCCAAAATTCATTAACCACACTTGAAGTTCTTAAGCTAGCTCTTGGTTTCTCTCCTCTCAAACCGTGAGTTCCCTCTTGATCTTCTTAGTGTTTTGAATCCTCCTTTTCTTTCCTCACATCCTTTACTCCTTTGTTTACTCACTTCCACACAAAATCAAGACCATGACAAAGCTAATTGCATCAAACTTCCATTAATCTTCAAAGCTACCTCAAGCCGTGAAGAAGGAACTTCCTAGGCGAGCTAGGCAGCAAGTTGGCACGGTGCCCCCGTGCCTTCAAGCACGACCGTGCCCCCCTGGCCGTGAGTGTTTGTTTGTTTTCTAGTATCCCTTGACGTGAGTAACTTGGGTTGCTTCTTTCCCTTGAAACTTACATCAATGATGCATATCAGCCCATGCAATCCTCAATTAGCCCTAATCAGTTTTTTGAACCTGTTTCAATTTTAAGTTGATTCATCAACTTAAACATAATTTAACTTTAATTTCTTCGCTAAGAGAGTTTATTGACATTCTAATAAGCATAATTATTCAATTAAATCAGTTTTAAATTAAGTATTTTTTTCCAAACTATCAAAGGACTTGAAACAGAAGGTTCCGGGTTTAAAGCAGTGCAGTAGTCTAGTTTTGGGAACCAAATAATTTCCACTTCCGTGGGATTTATGATGGAGACCATCATGAACGGCCTAAAGACCATCAAGCCCAGCCCAAGGAAGACCCAATCAAGCTTCAAGAAGTCAAAGACGTGGAAAAACTCTGTAGAAAAGTTTTATTCCTTCCAGAAGAATTAGTATCCGATTCGTCCCTGCGGAAGGTAATTTATGTGGCAACTTTTGGACAAGCTCAAGTAGACCCACAACTTGAGGGCCCATATGCTTTGGAAGCTTAAGATTTCAGCTTTAAAATAAGCCCAAGTTTGTTTAATTTGGACGTCATTTGATTGGGCAAAATATCACTCAAAGGTACATTATTCTGATCCAGTCCAGTCTGAGATAGGTGCATTGTTTGGGCCATAACTTTTAAACCGCTTATCCAAATTGAGCAAATGAGCCCATTCTGGAAAATAGACTTCCAGGGCTTTCTAGCAAGCCCAAGAACGCGTGTTTTGGCCGAGTATTCTGGAAGATATACTCTGTTGAAGTTGAGGCAGCTGCAAGGATTAATTCTGGGAAAGTGAAGAGTCTTCGGTTACATGTGTTTGTGTGGCTGATATTGTGCACGTTTTGGAGCTTCTAGATGGAGATAATCAGCTAATAGAAATCCTAGAATATTCCTTGTAACCTCCCCCACCCCTTTTATGATGAGTCTTTTCATTTTACTTAGTCTTTTCATTGGCTAGTTTTAATTGTTAGGAGTTGTTGAGTCTTTTGGTTGTCTTTTGCTGAGCTTATAAAAGAGGAGGGGCGTGTGATGCTTGTCATTCAGATTGTATGAGATTTCCAAAAGCAATACAAGTACTTTGAGCGTGTTTCTCAAAAGTGCATCTAAAATTCCTAGTTCTATATCTTGAATTGTGGCAAATTCAAGTGGTGTTCTAGGTTCTCTATCTTCTCCATTGGAGTGATTCCTCGGTTAAGACAAGAGAATTAGCCCAAGATCAAGTCATTGAGTGGCTCCGTGAAGGATTATCTCAATTACAAGATCTTGTTCTATCCTTTTCTTGTGTGGTGAAGATCTTCTTCCATCTCATCCATCTTTCATTTCTCTTTTCACTTTGGTTTGTTTTGAGTTTGGGTTTGATTTGGATCACTTTCCACGCACACATACATCATTTGGTATCAGAGCTAAGGTTGCCATTTGACCAAGTTTGCAGCCCAAACACATTTCCCAAACAAAAACATAAAAACAACTCAAACCAGCAAAACCGTGCAAAAACCAAGCATCCGCGGGCAGAAATTTGACACAGCCACACCGTGCTCCCTAGCACGACCGTGCCTCCTTCAAAATCTGCATTTCACAAGTCAAAGCAAAGCACGGCCACCTCGTGCCTCACTGCACGCCCGTGCCACCTTCCCCAGCAGCATTTTCTTCCCCCAAAGCACTTCAACATGTCTACTAAGTCTACAAGAAGCGATCAAGCAAGAGTAGAGGAGTTGGAAGCCCAGGTTACATATCTCCGGACACAACTTGGCCAACTCTTAGAGGAGAAAAGAAGGTGGGTTCATAGCCCCACACCCTCTCACCCTCATGAACCGGTGGTCGAATTGAAGAGGAAGTCCTTCACTCCCGTGCCAATTCAAGTGATGAGGAAGCCCCATGGAGACGAAAGCAAGGAGGCAATATTGGTGGTGTCCGAATTGACATCCCCGAATTTGAAGGTCAACTTGACCCGGATTTGTTCCTCGATTGGTTGCATACCATTGAGCGAATCTTTGAGTACGAGGACATCCCGGAGGACAAGAAGGTAAAACTTGTAGCCTTAAACTCAGAAAATATGCTTCAATTTGGTGGGCTAATCTTGGAGCTAAAAGAGCAAGGAATGGAAAGGGAAAAATCAGAACTTGGGCTAAAATGAAAGAAAAGCTTAAGGCCAAGTTTCTTCCCGCTCACTATGTGCAAGACAATTATCTCAAGCTCCATTGACTCAAGCAAGGATCCAAGAGTGTGGAAGAATACACTCGGGAGTTTGAACAACTCCTACTCAAATGTGATTTGAGAGAAGACGACTCACAAACCTTGGTAAGATACTTGACCGGTCTTGATGAGTCCATTGCTCATGTAATTGAGTTGCAACCCTATTCATCCCTAGATGACTTGAGTTCTCTAGCCTATAAGGTAGAGCAACAAAAGAAATCTAAGGGAAAGAGCATCTTGTCCAAACCTCTTTCTCGTCCCCACTCCACACAAAGACCTCCCTACTACCCTCCTAGACCTCAAAACGCTCCACAAGCCAAAAACACCACTCCAACCCCTCCTAAGCCCTCCACACAAGAGCCCAAATCCAAGGACAAGGTTCGATGTTTTCGTTGCCAAGGATGGGACACTATGCCTCAGAGTGTCCAAACAAAAGGATTGTTTCCTTAGCAGAATATCAAGAAGCATGTGAAGAACATGCATATGAAGAAGAAGAAGGAGAACATTTTGAAGAAGGAAGCTTGGAAGAAGTTAAAGAAGGCCCCGATGAAGGAGAATTGCTAGTCATCCGCCGGGCATTGAGTGGATTTGCCACTCAAGAAGACATGGAGCAAAGAGAAGCTATATTCCACACAAGGTGTACCGTGGGTAACAAGGTATGCTCCCTCATTATTGATGGTGGAAGTTGTGACAATGTTGCTTCCAAGACTATGGTTGATAAGCTCAAGCTGCAAGTCTCTCCTCGCCCCAATCCCTACACCATTCAATGGTTGAACCAAGGCAAGGGTTTGCAAATCACTCACCGATGTCTTGTTTCCTTTTCAATTGGGAAAAATTATAAGGATGAGATATGGTGTGACATTGTCCCTATGGATGCTTGTCATATTTTGTTGGGTAGACCGTGGCTATTTGATAGAAGTGTCATCCATGATGGCCGGATGAACACTTATTCTTTCCAAAAAGACCACAAAAAGATTACCCTTACTCCTCTCAAAATTCCCTCCACCACTAGACCCAAAGACAATCCTCACTTGGATGTCTTTCTCACCACTCTCCTCAAATCCGAGCACCATGAATTTGAGTCTTTCAAAGACTTGATTCTTCTACAAGAGGAACCTAAGCCACCATCTCCCACAAATCCACCACTCACCCCTCTCCTTCAAACAAACCATCATGTCTTTCCACAAGAGATCCCACATGGCCTTCCCCCTCCTAGATCCATCCAACACAAGATAGACCTCATTCCCAGCTCCGTTCTTCCCAACAAGCCGGCCTACCGGATGTCTCCTAGTGAAACTCAAGAAATCCAAAGACAAGTAGATGACCTCTTGTCCAAGGGTTTAATTCGGGAGAGTTTGAGTCCATGTGCCGTGCCCGCCCTCCTTGTTCCTAAAAAGGACGGTAGCATGCGCATGTGTGTGGATAGCCGGGCTATTAACAAAATCACTATCAAGTACCGGTATCCTATTCCAAGATTGGAAGATCTACTTGATGAACTCCATGGAGCCGCTATCTTTTCCAAGATTGATTTACGAAGTGGCTACTATCAAATCCGGATCTTTGAAGGTGATGAATGGAAACCGCCTTTAAGACTAAAGGAGGTTTGTATGAGTGGCTTGTGATGCCATTTGGGCTTACTAATGCCCCTAGCACTTTCATGAGGCTTATGAACCAAGTTCTAAAGCCCCTCATTGGCATTTGTGTTGTTGTCTACTTTGATGATATTTTGGTCTATAGCAAGACCGAAGAAGAGCATGCCCAACACTTGCAACAAGTTTTGGAGATCCTTTCTCAAGAGCAACTCTATGGCAATATGGAGAAATGTTATTTCTTCACCCCTCAAGTGGTATTCTTGGGTTTCATTGTGACCGCCCAAGGTCTTCAAGTTGATGATAGCAAGATCAAGGCTATCCAAGAATGGCCTACTCCTACATCTATCACTCAAGTAAGGAGTTTCCATGGCCTAGCATCATTTTACCGGAGATTCATCCGAAATTTCAGCACCATTGTGGCTTCTATGACCGAGGTAATTAAAGGCAAAGAATTTTCTTGGAACGAGCAAGCACAACAAGCCTTTGAAGAGATCAAGAAGAAACTCACTAGTGCTCCCGTCCTGGCCTTGCCCGATTTTGCCAAAGTTTTTGAAGTTGAATGTGATGCATCCGGGGTAGGAATTGGAGCTGTCCTATCTCAAGAGAAGAGACCCATTGCCTTCTTTAGTGAGAAGCTCAACGATGCCAAGAAGAAGTACTCCACCTACGACAAGGAGTTTTATGCTATCATTAGAGCATTGGAGCATTGGCGTCATTATCTTGTTGGAGGAGAATTCATTCTCCATTCTGATCATGAGGCTCTCAAGTACATTCAAGGACAACACAAACTCAGCCCTAGACATGCTAAATGGGTAGAGTATCTTCAGTCCTTCCATTTCACCATCCAACATAAGGCGGGGACTCTCAACAAAGGAGCCGATGCACTCTCTCGTAGGTACTTGTTACTCTCCACTTTGAGTACTAAAGTACTTGGTTTTGAGATTGTGAAAGACTTGTACTCCAAAGATGATGATTTCAAGGATATTTTTGAGAAGTGTTCTAAGCACCCCCCATGGGTTGTTTCACTTAGAAGATGGGTTCCTATTTAAAGGCTCACGCCTTTGCATTCCTCAATGCGGATTTAGAGAGCTCCTTATCCAAGAGCTACATGGAGGAGCCCTAGCCGGCCATTTCGGTGTAGAGAAGACAAGAGCAATGTTGAAGGAACACTACTATTGGCCAAAGCTGTCAAGAGATGTAGAGCATTTCATCAAAGATGTTCTACTTGTCAAATGGCTAAGAGCCATGCGTTGCCCCAAGGCTTGTACTCCCCTCTTCCTATTCCTCAAGCCCCTTGGGAAGATATTAGTTTGGACTTCATTACGGGTTTGCCTAGAACCCAAAGGAACAAGGATTCCATTATAGTAGTTGTGGACCGATTTTCCAAGATGGCGCATTTCATCCCTTGCCACACTACTAATGATGCTACTCAAGTGGCTAACTTGTACTTCAAGGAAATTGTGAGACTACATGGCATTCCTAAGAGTATGGTATGCGATCGTGACCCTAAGTTCCTTAGTCACTTTTGGCTCACTTTGTGGCGTAAATTAGGTACTCAACTCAAGTTTAGCACAACATGTCATCCCCAAATCGATGGACAAACTGAAGTCACTAATAGGACTTTGGGTACTTTACTACGAGTCCTTGTGAAGAAGCATTTGAAGAATTGGGATGAGTTGTTGCCCCATGCCGAGTTTGCATTCAATCGAGTGTCTAGCAAGTCCACCCAACTCTCTCCTTTTCAAGTTATCTATGGCTATAATCCCAGGAGTCCGTTGGATCTTATTCCTATTCCCACTCCTACAAAACTTAGTTGGGAAGCCGAGAAACGAGCTAAGGAAATTCAAGAACTTCATGCTCGCGTTCGTGACAACATAGCCAAGGCTAATAAGAGAGCCATGCAAAGCGCCAAAAAGCACCGGAAAGAGGTACATTTTCAGCCTGGAAACTTGGTTTGGATTCACCTGCGAAAGGAACGTTTTCCTTCTAAAAGAAAATCTAAGTTGATGCCTCGATCCGATGGGCCCTTTGAGATCCTTGAGAAGGTTGGGCCTAATGCTTACAAGGTTGATCTTCCCGGAGATTATGGAGTTTCAGCTACATTTAATGTCTCCGACCTTAGCCCCTATTTTACTGATGCGCCCCTTCCTAGTTTGAGGGCAAACTTTCACTCACCCGGGGGGAATGATGGAGACCATCATGAACGGCCCAAAGACCATCAAGCCCAGCCCAAGGAAGACCCAATCAAGCTTCAAGAAGTCAAAGACGTGGCAAAACTCTGTAGAAAAGTTTTATTCCTTCCGGAAGAATTAGTGCCCGATTCGTCCCTGCGGAAGGTAATTTCTGTGGCAACTTTTGGACAAGCTCAAGTAGACCCACAACTTGAGGGCCCATATGCTTTGGAAGCTTAAGATTTCAGCTTTAAAATAAGCCCAAGTTTGTTTAATTTGGACGTCATTTGATTGGGCAAAATATCACTCAAAGGTACATTATTCTGATCCAGTCTAGTCTGAGATAGGTGCATTGTTTGGGCCATAACTTTTAAACCGCTTATCCAAATTGAGCAACTGAGCCCATTCTGGAAAATAGACTTCTAGGGCTTTCTCGCAAGCCCAAGAACGCGTGTTTTGGCAGAGTATTCTGGAAGATATTCTCTGTTGAAGTTGAGGAAGCTGCAAGGATTAATTCTGGGAAAGTGAAGAGTCTTCGGTTACATGTGTTTGTGTGGCTGATATTGTGCACGTTTTGGAGGCTTCTAGATGGAGATAATCAGCTGATAGAAATCCTAGAATATTCCTTGTAACCTCCCCTACCCCTTTTATGATGAGTCTTTTCATTTTACTTAGTCTTTTCATTGGCTAGTTTTAATTGTTAGGAGTTGTTGAGTCTTTTGGTTGTCTTTTGCTGAGCTTATAAAAGAGGAGGGCATGTGATACTTGTCACTCAGATTGTATGAGATTTCCAAAAGCAGTACAAGTACTTTGAGTGTGTTTCTCAAAAGTGCATCTAAAATTCCTAGTTCTATATCTTGAATTGTGGCAAATTCAAGTGGTGTTCTAGGTTCTCTATCTTCTCCATTGGAGTGATTCCTCGGTTAAGACAAGAGAATTAGCCCAAGATCAAGTCATTGAGTGGCTCCGTGAAGGATTATCTCAATTACAAGATCTTGTTCTATCCTTTTCTTGTGTGGTGAAGATCTTCTTCCATCTCATCCATCTTTCATTTCTCTTTTCACTTTGGTTTGTTTTGAGTTTGGGTTTGATTTGGATCACTTTCCATGCACACATACATCAATTTAAGTCTAATATTTTATAATGGGTTTGAATTTCAGGACGTTAGTTTTCCAGCAAAACAAGTTTCAACTCATTTCGACTTCATTTACCTATCCAATTCAGCTAATAAACCCAAACTATCCAGACTGTCCAGTTGAACTAGAATGTACTTAGTTTTGAATATGTGATTTCTTAAGCTTGATTGTAGTTTAGTCCAAGATTTTTGTATTTTTGGGTTCCCTAGATGTTACCTTTCAGGTCCAAGTAAGCAAAACCAATCACGCTCAGTCGAAGTGAAGAAATTAGCCCATTTTATCAACCCTGTCAGTTTTGCTCCAAATCTGCACGGTTAAATATTTAAGTGGCATTCTCCCACTTAAACACATCTTAACCTTGATTTATTTATTTGGAAGGTTTGCACACACCCTAAGGATTCCCCTCATGGCCAGAAATTAAAATCTTGCTCACTTTTGATTGGGGGAAACAAAGGCACAAAACCGGGCTGAAAACAGATTCTAGATCTCGGTTTAGTACTAGGTGTAATTTCCTTCCTCTAAGGGTTTACTCAGCTGCTTGGTTGCTTACTCACTTCCATTCTCATTCAAGGCTGCAAAAAACACCATCATTTGCTGCAAACAAGCCTTGGAAACAGCCTAGCCAATGAGAAAACAAAAGAAGATTTAGCACCTTGCAATCTGATTAGCTACCCAAAAAGGGGAAAGCACTTTGCGGCTACTATTTCTTTATTTTCCCTAGTAAAGCTAATGTATTAGGCTTAAATACACGTATTAAGCATTAGTACGATCATTTGTCTTGCTTTCTTTGAATTCTGGTTGTAATTAGCTTAGATTAATCAAGCTTGTAAACTAGATTAGTCCTAAGCACCTAGCTTAAGCTTGCTTAGACGTTTCCTTCCTAAGGAGGAAACCTCCTTTGCTAGTGATGGAGACCATCATGAACGGCCCAAAGACCATCAAGCCCAGCCCAAGGAAGACCCAATCAAGCTTCAAGAAGTCAAAGACGTGGCAAAACTCTGTAGAAAAGTTTTATTCCTTCCGGAAGAATTAGTGCCCGATTCGTCCCTGCAGAAGGTAATTTCTGTGGCAACTTTTGGACAAGCTCAAGTAGCGCACAACTTGAGGGCCTACATGCTTTGGAAGCTTAAGATTTCAGCTTTAAAATAAGCCCAAGTTTGTTTAATTTGGACGTCATTTGATTGGGCAAAATATCACTCAAAGGTACATTATTTTGATCCAGTCCAGTCTGAGATAGGTGCATTGTTTGGGCCATAACTTTTAACCGCTTATCCAAATTGAGCAAATGAGCCCATTCTGGAAAATAGACTTCCAAGGCTTTCTAGCAAGCCCAAGAACGCGTGTTTTGGCCGAGTATTCTGGAAGATATACTCTGTTGAAGTTGAGGCAGCTGCAAGGATTAATTCTGGGAAAGTGAAGAGTCTTCGGTTACATGTGTTTGTGTGGCTGATATTGTGCACGTTTTGGAGGCTTCTAGATGGAGATAATCAGCTGATAGAAATCCTAGAATATTCCTTGTAACCTCCCCCACCCCTTTTATGATGAGTCTTTTCATTTTACTTAGTCTTTTCATTGGCTAGTTTTAATTGTTAGGAGTTGTTGAGTCTTTTAGTTGTCTTTTGCTGAGCTTATAAAAGAGGAGGGGCGTGTGATGCTTGTCATTCAGATTGTATGAGATTTTCAAAAGTAATACAAGTACTTTGAGTGTGTTTCTCAAAAGTGCATCTAAAATTCCTAGTTCTATATCTTGAATTGTGGCAAATTCAAATTTTGTTCTAGGTTCTCTATCTTCTTCATTGGAGTGATTCCTCAGTTAAGACAAGAGAATTAGCCCCGGATCAAGTCATTGAGTGGCTCCGTGAAGGATTATCTCAATTACAAGATCTTGTTCTATCCTTTTCTTGTGTGGTGAAGATCTTCTTCCATCTCATCCATCTTTCATTTCTCTTTTCACTTTGGTTTGTTTTGAGTTTGAGTTTGATTTGGATCACTTTCCATGCACACATACATCAATTGGTATCAGAGCCAAGGTTTTTAAGAGACCCACATCACACTTAAATACATCCCAAAAGTCAAAATATAAAAACACCCCTGCAACAGCTTCACCCACAAACCCGAACCTACGCACGGTCGCCCGTGCCAAGGAGCACGACCGTGCCTCCTTCAAAATCTGCATTTCACAAGTCGAAGCAAAGCACGGCCACCTCGTGCCTCACTGCACGCCCGTGCCACCTTCCCCAGCAGCATTTTCTTCCCCCAAAGCACTTCAACATGTCTACTAAGTCTACAAGAAGCGATCAAGCAAGAGTAGAGGAGTTGGAAGCCCAGGTTACATATCTCCGGACACAACTTGGCCAACTCTTAGAGGAGAAAAGAAGGTGGGTTCATAGCCCCACACCCTCTCACCCTCATGAACTGGTGGTCGAATCTGAAGAGGAAGTCCTTCACTCCCGCGCCAATTCAAGTGATGAGGAAGCCCCATGGAGACGAAAGCAAGGAGGCAATATTGGTGGTGTCCAAATTGACATCCACGAATTTGAAGGTCAACTTGACCCGGATTTGTTCCTCGATTGGTTGCATACCATTGAGCGAATCTTTGAGTACGAGGACATCCCGGAGGACAAGAAGGTAAAACTTGTAGCCCTTAAACTCAGAAAATATGCTTCAATTTGGTGGGCTAATCTTGGAGCTAAAAGAGCAAGGAATGGAAACGGAAAAATCAGAACTTGGGCCAAAATGAAAGAAAAGCTTAAGGCCAAGTTTCTTCCCTCTCACTATGTGCAAGACAATTATCTCAAGCTCCATCGACTCAAGCAAGGATCCAAGAGTGTGGAAAAATACACTCGGGAGTTTGAACAACTCCTACTCAAATGTGATTTGAAAGAAGACGACTCACAAACCTTGGTAAGATACTTGACCGGTCTTGATGAGTCCATTGCTCATGTAATTGAGTTGCAACCCTATTCATCCCTAGATGACTTGAGTTCTCTAGCCTATAAGGTAGAGCAACAAAAGAAATCTAAGGGAAAGAGCATCTTGTCCAAACCTCTTTCTCGTCCCCACTCCACACAAAGACCTCCCTACTACCCTCCTAGACCTCAAAACCCTCCACAAGCCAAAAACACCACTCCAACCCCTCCTAAGCCCTCCACACAAGAGCCCAAATCCAAGGACAAGGTTCGATGTTTTCGTTGCCAAGGAATGGGACACTATGCCTCAGAGTGTCCAAACAAAAGGATTGTTTCCTTAGCAGAATATCAAGAAGCATGTGAAGAACATGCATATGAAGAAGAAGAAGGAGAACATTTTGAAGAAGGAAGCTTGGAAGAAGTTGAAGAAGGCCCCGATGAAGGAGAATTGCTAGTCATCCGCCGGGCATTGAGTGGATTTGCCACTCAAGAAGACATGGAGCAAAGAGAAGCTATATTCCACACAAGGTGTACCGTGGGTAACAAGGTATGCTCCCTCATTATTGATGGTGGAAGTTGTGCCAATGTTGCTTCAAGACTATGGTTGATAAGCTCAAGCTGCAAGTCTCTCCTCGCCCCAATCCCTACACCATTCAATGGTTGAACCAAGGCAAGGGTTTGCAAATCACTCACCGATGTCTTGTTTCTTTTTCAATTGGGAAAAATTATAAGGATGAGATATGGTGTGACATTGTCCCTATGGATGCTTGTCATATTTTGTTGGGTAGACCGTGGCTATTTGATAGAAGTGTCATCCATGATGACGGGATGAACACTTATTCTTTCCAAAAAGACCACAAAAAGATTACCCTTACTCCTCTCAAAATTCCCTCCACCACTAGACCCAAAGACAATCCTCACTTGGATGTCTTTCTCACCACTCTCCTCAAATTCGAGCACCATGAATTTGAGTCTTTCAAAGACTTGATTCTTCTGCAAGAGGAACCTAAGCCACCATCTCCCACACATCCACTACTCACCCCTCTCCTTCAAACATACCATCATGTCTTTCCACAAGAGATCCCACATGGCCTTCCCCCTCCTAGATCCATCCAACACAAGATAGATCTCATTCCCGGTTCCATTCTTCCTGATGGAGACCATCATGAGAAGCCCAAGGACCATCAAGCTCAGCCCAAGGAGGACTCACTCAAGCTTTAAGAAGTCAAAGAAGTTGCAAAACGTTGCTGGAAATTGGCGTTCATGCCCGAAGAGGTAATACCGCCTTCATCCCGAAATTTCCCGATTTTTGTGTGCACTTTTGGCCTAACTAAAGTGGTCCCACAACTTGAGGCTCCACATGGGTTTGAAGTTTAAGATCTCAGCTTTCAAACAAGCCCAATTATGTTTAATTTGGACGTCGTTTGGTTGGGCTAAATATTACTCAAAGAAGACATGTCCTGTTCCAGTCCAGTTCTGATATAGGTGTAATATTAGGGCCATAACTTTTTATCTACTTATCCAAATTGAGCAAATGAGCCCATTCGGGAAAATCGATTTCCAGGGCTTTCCAACAAGCCCAAAATCACCTTATTTGGATGTGTGAACTGAGAGAAATGCTCAGTTGAAGTGAAGGCTGCTGCATGGAGTTAATGCTGGGCAAGTGAAGAGACATAGGTTACATGACATCACCTTGCTGACATCATGCACGACTTGGATGGATTTCTTCAGCTGATAGGAAGTCTAGAATGTTCATTGTAACCTCCCCCATTCCTTTAAGTTGTGTCTTTTTATTTTTCCTAAGTCTTTTCAATTTTCTAGCTTTAAATTGCTAGGAGTTTGTGTCTTTTGCTTGTCTTGTTGTTGCCTATATATAGTGGGGGTGTGAAGTGTTTATCAATTCAGAGTGGTAAGCTTTTCCAAGAGTAGTACAAACACCTTGAGAGTGATTCTCATTTGTGTCCAAAAAAAAATCCCTAGTTCTATATCTTGAATTTTGGCAAGTTCAAGTGGTGTTCTAGGTTCTCTTTTCTTTTCCAATTGGAGTGATTCCTTGGTGAAGACGAGAGGATTTGCCCAAGATCAAGTCCTTGAGTGGCTCTGCGAAGGATTATCTCAAGTGCAAGGTCTTGTTTATCCTTTGTTCTTTTGTGTTATTATTTTCATTCCATCTCAATCAACCTTCCATTTTCTCTTTACTTTGGTTCAATTCTTATTTGGGTTTATTTGAGTTTGATTTGGTTCACTTACCCCCCACACATACATCAATTGGTATCAGAGCAAAGGTTTTAAAGTGACCCACATCACACCCAAATACATTAAAAAAAAAAAAACCGCGAACATCCAGTGTCCACAGGCCAGAAATTTCGCACGGTGCCCCCGTGCCATACCACACGACCGTGCCACCCTACTTTTCTGCATTTCCTCAAGTCGAAGCATAGCACGGCCTGCCCGTGCCCCCTTGCACGACCGTGCCACTTTCCCTGCTGCATATTCTTCCTTCAAAGCATCTCCAACATGTCTACAAAGTCCACAAGAAGCGACCAAGCACGTGTGGAAGAGTTAGAAGCTCAAGTCACTTATCTTCGAACTCAACTTGGGCAACTTTTGGAGGAAAAACGAAGGTGGGTTCATAGCCCCACTCCCTCTCATCCTCATGAACCGGTGGTCGAATCGGAAGAAGAAGTCCTTCAATCCCGAGCCAATTCTAGTGACGAAGAAGCCCCAAGGAGACGCAGGCAAGGAAACAATATTGGTGGTGTCCGAATTGACATCCCCGAATTTGAAGGCCAACTTGACCCGGATTTATTGCTCGATTCGTTGCACACCATTGAGAGGATCTTTGAATATGAGGACATCCCGGAGGACAAGAAGGTAAAACTCGTAGCCCTTAAACTCCGCAAATATGCTTCAATCTGGTGCGCTAACCTTGGAGCGAAAAGAGCAAGAAATGGAAAAGGGAAAATTAGAACGTGGGCCAAAATGAAAGAAAAACTCAAGGCCAAGTTTCTTCCCTCACACTATGTGCAAGATAATTATCTGAAACTCCACCGCCTCAAGCAAGGATCAAAAAGTGTAGAGGAGTACACTCGGGAGTTTGAACAACTCCTACTCAAATGCGACTTGAAAGAAGATGACTCTCAAATCTTGGTAAGATACTTAACCGGACTTGATGAGTCTATTGCTCATATTGTTGAATTGCAATCATATTCATCCCTTGATGACTTGAGTTCTCTAGCCTACAAGGTAGAACAACAAAAGAAATCAAAGGGAAAGAGTATCCTATCCAAGCCTCTCTCTCGTCCTTACCCCACACAAAGGCTTCTGTACTACCCTCCTCGTCCACAAAATCCCCCACCACCACAAACCAAAAACACCACTCCAACCCCTCCAAAACCCCCACACAAGAGCCCAAATCTAAAGACAAGGTTCGTTGCTTTCGGTGCCAAGGTATGGGACACTATGCATCTGAGTGTCCAAACAAGAGGATCGTTTCCCTAGCGGAGTACCAAGAAGCATGTGATGAACATGCCTATGACGAAGAAGAAGGAGAGCACTATGAAGAAGGAAGCTTGGAAGAAGTTGAAGAAGGCCCCGATGAAGGAGAGTTGCTTGTTATCCGCCGGGCCTTGAGTGGAATTGCCACTCAAAAGGACATGGAGCAAAGAGAAGCCATTTTTCACACCAGGTGTACCGTAGGAGACAAGGTTTGTTCCCTTATCATTGATGGAGGTAGTTGTGCTAACGTTGCCTCAAAGACTATGGTGGACAAACTCAAGCTGCAAGTCTCTCCTCGTCCAAATCCCTACACCATACAATGGTTGAATCAAGGCAAAGGTTTGCAAATTACTCACCGTTGTCTTGTTTCCTTTTCAATTGGGAAAAACTATAACGATGAGATTTGGTGTGATATAGTCCCCATGGATGCTTGCCATATATTATTGGGTAGACCATGGCTTTTTGATAGAAGTGTCATCCATGATGGCCGGATGAACACTTACTCTTTTCTCAAGGACCGTAAGAAAATCACTCTTACCCCTCTCAAAAGTCCTTCCCCCTCTAAACCAAAAGACAATCCTCATTTGGAAGTCTTCTTTACTACTCTTCTCAAATCTGAGCACCATGAGTATGAGTCTTTTAAAGACTTGATACTTTTACAAGAAGAGTCTAAGCCACCATCTCCCTCACATCCACTACTCAGCCCTCTCCTACAAGCCTATCACCACGTTTTTCCACAAGAAATTCCGCATGGCCTTCCCCCTCCAAGATCTATCGAACACAAGATAGACCTCGTTCCCGGATCCGTACTTCCAAACAAGCCGGCATACCGGATGTCTCCAAGCGAAACACAAGAAATCCAAAGACAAGTGGATGATCTCTTGTCCAAGGGTTTAATTCGGGAAAGTCTAAGCCCATGTGCCGTGCCCGCCCTCCTTGTTCCTAAGAAGGATGGTAGCATGCGTATGTGTGTTGATAGCCGGGCAATAAACAAGATCACTATCAAGTACCGGTATCCTATTCCCCGATTGGAAGATCTATTGGATGAATTACACGGAGCTGCTATCTTTTCTAAGATTGATCTTAGAAGTGGCTATTACCAGATTCGCATTTTTGAAGGTGATGAATGGAAAACCGCCTTTAAGACTAAAGGAGGTTTATATGAGTGGCTTGTAATGCCATTCGGGCTTACTAATGCCCCGAGCACTTTTATGAGACTCATGAAACCAAGTTCTCAAGCCTCTCATTGGAACTTGTGTTGTTGTTTACTTTGATGATATCTTGGTCTATAGCAAGACAGAGGAGGAGCATGCCAAGCATTTGCAACAAGTTTTGGAGATTCTTTCACAAGAACAACTTTATGGCAATATGGAGAAATGCTTTTTCTTCACTCCTCAAGTGGTATTCTTGGGTTTCATTGTTTCCGCCCAAGGCCTCCAAGTTGATGAAAGCAAGATCAAGGCTATTCAAGAGTGGCCAACTCCTACATCCATCACTCAAGTAAGGAGTTTTCATGGCCTAGCCTCATTCTACCGGAGGTTCATTAGAAATTTCAGCACAATTATGGCTCCTATGACTGAGGTAATTAAAGGCAAAGAGTTTTCATGGAACGAGCAAGCACAACAAGCCTTTGAAGAGATCAAGAAGAAGCTCACTAGTTCCCCCGTTCTAGCCTTGCCCGACTTTACCAAAGTCTTTGAAGTAGAGTGTGATGCATCCGGGGTAGGAATTAGAGCTGTCCTATCTCAAGAGAAGAGACCCATTGCCTTTTTCAGTGAGAAGCTCAACGATGCCAAGAAGAAGTACTCCACCTATGACAAGGAGTTTTATGCAATCATTAGAGCATTGGAGCATTGGCGTCATTACTTAGTTGGAGGTGAGTTCATCCTTCATTCCGACCATGAAGCTCTCAAATACATCCAAGGACAACACAAGCTCAACCCTAGACATGCTAAATGGGTAGAGTATCTTCAATCCTTCCACTTCACTATCCAACATAAGGCGGGAACTCTCAACAAAGGAGCTGATGCATTATCAAGAAGGTGCTTATTACTCTCTACTTTGAGTACTAAAGAACTTGGATTTGAAGTTTTTAAAGATTTGTACCCAAAAGATGATGATTTCAAGGACATTTTTGAGAAGTGTCTTAAACACCCCCATGGGTTGTTCCACTTAGAAGATGGGTTCCTATTCAAAGGTTCACGCCTTTGTATACCTCAATGTGGATTTCGTGAACTACTTATCCAAGAGCTACATGGAGGAGCCCTAGCTGGCCTTTTTGGTGTCGAGAAGACTAGATCGATGTTGAAGGAACACTACTATTGGCCTAAGATGTCAAGAGATGTAGAGCATTTCATCAAAAGATGTTCCACTTGTCAAATGGCTAAGAGCCATTCTTTGCCCCAAGGATTGTATTCTCCACTTCCCATTCCTCAAGCCCCTTGGGAAGATATTAGCTTGGATTTCATCACGGGTTTACCTAGAACCCAAAGAAACAAAACTCCATTATGGTGGTTGTGGATTGATTCTCCAAGATGGCGCATTTCATCCCTTGCCACACCACTAATGATGCTACTCAAGAGGCTAATCTTTACTTCAAGGAGATTGTGAGACTACATGGCATTCCAAAGAGCATGGTATCCGATCGTGACTCCAAGTTTCTTAGTCATTTTTGGCTAACTCTATGGCGTAAATTGGGTACTCAACTCAAGTTTAGCACTACTTGTCATCGCCAAACTGATGGACAAACTGAAGTCACCAATAAGACTTTGGGTACCTTACTTCGAGTCCTAGTGAAGAAGCATTTGAAGAATTGGGATGAGTTGCTACCACATGCCGAGTTTACATTCAATCGAGTGCCTAGCAAGTCCACCCAACTCTCTCCATTTCAAGTTGTCTATGGCTACAATCCCAAGAGTTCCTTGGATCTTGTTCCCATTCCAACTCCCACAAAATTTAGTTGGGAAGCTGAAAAAAGAGCCAAGGAGATCCAAGATCTTCATGAAAGAGTTAGAGATAACATTGCCAAGGCTAATGAAAGAGCCATGCAAAGCGCCAACAAGCATCGCAAGGAGGTACTGATGTATATTTTCAAGGGTATCATTTTCATTCTTTCACCTTAACTCCAAGGGAGGTAAGCTCCATACAAATTCAAGCATGGCAAGACTTTTCTTTGGTCCCACAATTTGAGTTTCATGACAAAAGAGACTTTATGGAGTTTTATTTGAACTTCAAAGTGCCTTATCCGAAGGGGTTTTCCAAATGGGGATCAAGAGTACGTTCCATTTCAAAGGTTAAAAATAGCTCAAGCTTGTTCTACTTTCTGTCCGGTTTTGTGCGGCATGTATTTCAAGATTTTCATGCACTTAGAATGCTGCAATATAGCTTTTTAGAAAGCTAATAAAGTCTACTTTTGGGTCATGTAATTTATTTCAAACCAAGTCAAGTCGTAGTTGTCAAAAGAAGGCATACAAGCCAAAGTGCCAGTGCTGACAAAATGTCTAGTTTATTTGCTCAGATTTGTGGCAATTATTTCCTTAGCTTGGATGCTTCATTTTGGGTGTATGAGTAGTCATATGAAAGCTTAGGAAGTCTATTTTATGTTCATGTAATTAAATTCAGCACAAGTCAAGAGTTCGTAGGAGGAAAAGACCATTGTTCCCATACTGCCAGTTTTAGCACCAGAAAAGAGCACCTCAAGTCAAGCAGATGATGGGGACCATCGTGCCCAAGCTTCATCCACACATTCAGCAAACCCTCCCACCCATTCAACCACAAGGAGGCCAAAGAAGTTCATGCCTTGGTCAGAAAACTCATGTACACAGCAGAAGATGCACTGTCCAGTTCGTCCAGTTTCTGGCCCGGTTTTGTGTCGCTGTTGGAGCAAAATATAGAGGGGGAAATTTCCTGCACGCACCACCGCCTTAAAGCTTAGGATCTTAGATTTCCAACAAGACCTTTTGCAAGGCATTTGGAGTCCATTTGGTCAGCCAACCAAGCCCAAAACTGAAGACAGTGCACTGCAGGGCGCCAATCAGCACAGTCCGAATTAAGGGAATGTTTGGACCACCAACTCAACTCCATTGTTTCTGAAATTTTGCAGCATGAAAGGGGACACAAATATTTATCAGGTCATGGGTTCAAATCCCATCCAAAGCACCCCCTTGTGTTGGTATTAACCAGCCAAAAGGACAGGAGAAACACCCCTTTACCCGGTTCTTCCCAAACCGGTACAAGGGTCTGATTTTCTTGGGTTTTGCTTGTCCCCTTTGCCTCCCCACTTGCTGAATGAGTCATGTTGCTGCATCCTAGGATCATTGTAAGCTTGACACCTCATTTGGGGGGCATTATAACCCCTAATGAGGTAGATTAAGCTAGGTAGTGAGGTGTTTAGCTAGTATTGGCTTATTAGATGTGTAACTCTTCCCCAAATGTACCTAGCTGTTGATTTTGCTGCTTGGAAGGGGAGGGAACTCGGCCACTCTAGCATAAAAACCAGATGGGGCTCTCACTTGTAACCAACTTTGAATGCAAGAGCTTGTGAGTTCTCTAAACTCTTTCCACAAAAAACTCCTAGTGTTATATCTTGAGCTTGGCAACTCAAGTGGGTCTCTAGGTCTTCTTAATTCAACTAAGAAGGTGATTAAATTCTGTAGCTTAGTTGAAGGAAGAAGATTTGCCCAAGTGTGCAAACCAAGGTGGGTTATCATCACCCTTGCTAGTCTACTTGATCTATCTTGGTTATTGGTTCTCTTTTCTTGCTTCCTTCTCAAATGCATTCTTGATTCACTTTAGCAAATACTTGCCTTAGTGAAGCTTGAATACATCAACTTGGTATCAGAGCTTAGGCTACCATCTTGGCCAAGCTTCCATCATCCAAACACAAGAACCACAAAACAGCCCAAACACATCCTCCACAAAATCTCAGCCGTGCCCAACCAGAGATTTGGCACGGGCACCCCGTGCAGCCTGCGCACGACCGTGCCACATTCCAGCCCAGCCAACCTTTGCCAGCAACTCAGCACGGTCAGGCCGTGCCTTCAAGCACGACCGTGCTTCTTGCTTCCAACCCCGAAACACCACACTTCCTACTCTACTACAATCATGCTTCTTCCCTTAACCTAAACAAACCCTTAAGCATTCATCCATCATGAGCTCGTTTGAAAACTTGAGGAAAGAGACTGCTTTGATTGCAAAAGAGTTGGCCAACCTTGAAGCTCCAAAGTTCCATGGCCAAAAGGAAGAATTCCCTCACTGGATTTCCAAGGTGGAGCAAGTCTTCACTCGCCACAACCTTGAAGAGCACGAGAAGTTTAAGGTGGTTAGTAAGAAGCTCCGAGGCTATGCACTTGAATGGTGGGAAAAGTACAAGTATAAGAGGAAGAAGAGAGGGAAAAGTAAGATCAGAACATGGGATAAGTTGAGGGGTAAACTAGAGTGTGCTTTTGCTCAAACCTCTTACTTGCACAAGCATCTTTTTCTTCCCTTTGCGGGAAATGGCCTTAATTTCTTTTCTAAAGACATTCCTTTCAACAAGGGGCGTCCCATGAGTGCTTGTATCTATAAGTCTACTCCCTTCCTTTGTTTGGAGACACCTAACCCCAACAAGGATGAAAAGATCCTTGGGGAGGAAGTTACAAGCCTAGTTAACTCACCTCCAAAGTTGATGAGCTTGAAGTTGAAGAACCCCAAGTGTTCGAGTTGGAGCCATGTGAGGTTGTGGAAGAAATTGAGGAATTTTTGATTCAAGAAGAATGCCCTCATTCACAACAAGAATTGAGGACAATTCTTTTCGAAGAAAGAGGGTTTGATGTATATTTTCAAGGGTATCATTTTCATTCTTTCACCTCAACTCCATGGGAGGTAAGCTCCATACAAATTCAAGCATGGCAAGGCTTTTCTTCGGTCTCACAATTTGAGTTTCATGACAAAAGACACTTTATGGAGTTTTATTTGAACTTCAAAGTGCCTTATCCGAAGGGGTTTTCCAAATGGTGATCAAGAGTACGTTCCATTTCAAAGGTTAAAAATAGCTCAAGCTTGTTCTACTTTCTGTCCGGTTTTGTGCGGCATGTATTTCAAGATTTTCATGCACTTAGAATGCTGCAATATAGCTTTTTAGAAAGCTAATAAAGTCTACTTTTGGGTCATGTAATTTATTTCAAACCAAGTCAAGTTGTAGTTGTCAAAAGAAGGCATACAAGCCAAAGTGCCAGTGCTGGCAGAATGTCTAGTTTATTTGCTCAGATTTGTGGTAATTATTTCCTTAGCTTGGATGCTTCATTTTGGGTGTATGAGTAGTCATATGAAAGCTTAGGAAGTCTATTTTATGTTCATGTAATTAAATTCAGCACAAGTCAAGAGTTCGTAGGAGGAAAAGACCATTGTTCCCATACTGCCAGTTTCAGCACCAGAAAAGAGCACCTCAAGTCAAGCAGATGATGGGGACCATCGTGCCCAAGCTTCATCCACACATTCAGCAAACCCTCACACCCATTCAACCCCCAAGGAGGCCAAAGAAGTTCATGCCTTGGTCAGAAAACTCATGTACACAGCAGAAGATGCACTGTCCAGTTCGTCCAGTTTCTGGCCCGGTTTTGTGTCGCTGTTGGAGCAAAATATAGAGGGGGAAAATTTCCTGCACGCACCACCCCCTTAAAGCTTAAGATCTTAGCTTTCCAACAAGACCTTTTGCAAGGCATTTGGAGTCCATTTGGTCAGCCAACCAAGCCCAAAACTGAAGACAGTGCACTGCAGGGCCAATCAGCACAGTCCGAATTAAGGGAATGTTTGGACCACCAACTCAACTCCATTGTTTCAAATTTTGCAGCATGAAAGGGGACACAAATATTTATCAGGTCATGGGTTCAAATCCCATCCAAAGCACCCCCTTGTGTTGGTATTAACCAGCCAAAAGGACAGGAGAAACACCCCTTTACCCGATTCTTCCCAAACCGGTACAAGGGTCTGATTTTCTTTGGTTTTGCTTGTCCCCTTTGCCTCCCCATTTGCTGAATGAGTCATGTTGCTGCATCCTAGGATCATTGTAAGCTTGACACCTCATTTGGGGGGCATTATAACCCCTAATGAGGTAGATTAAGCTAGGTAGTGAGGTGTTTAGCTAGTATTGGCTGATTAGATGTGTAACTCTTCCCTAAATGTACCTAGCTATTGATTTTGCTGCTTGGAAGGGGAGGGAACTCGGCCACTCTAGCATAAAAACCAGATGGGGCTCTCACTTGTAACTAACTTTGAATGCAAGAGCTTGTGAGTTCTCTAAACTCTTTCCACAAAAAACTCCTAGTGTTATATCTTGAGCTTGGCAACTCAAGTGGGTCTCTAGGTCTTCTTAATTCAACTAAGAAGGTGATTAAATTCTGTAACTTAGTTGAAGGAAGAAGATTTGCCCAAGTGTGCAAACCAAGGTGGGTTATCATCACCCTTGCTAGTCCACTTGATCTATCTTGGTTATTGGTTCTCTTTTCTTGCTTCCTTCTCAAATGCATTCTTGATTCACTTTAGCAAATACTTGCCTTAGTGAAGCTTGAATACATCAACTTGGTATAAGAGCTTAGGCTACCATCTTGGCCAAGCTTCCATCATCCAAACACAAGAACCACAAAACAGCCCAAACACATCCTCCACAAAATCTCAGCCGTGCCCAACCAGAGATTTGGCACGGGCACCCCGTGCCGCCTGCGCACAACCGTGCCACATTCTAGCCCAGCCAACCTTTGCCAGCAACTCAGCACGGTCAGGCCGTGCCTTCAAGCACGACCGTGCTTCTTGCTTCCAACCCTGAAACACCACACTTCCTACTCTACTACAATCATGCTTCTTCCCTTAACCTAAACAACCCCTTAAGCATTCATCCATCATGAGCTCGTTTGAAAACTTGAGGAAAAAGACTGCCTTGATTGCAAAAGAGTTGGCCAGCCTTAAAACTCCAAAGTTCCATGGCCAAAAGGAAGAACTCCCTCACTGGATTTCCAAGGTGGAGCAAGTCTTCACTCGCCGCAACCTTGAAGAGCACGAGAAGTTTGAGGTGATTAGTAAGAAGCTCCGAGGCTATGCACTTGAATGGTGGGAAAAGTACAAGTATAAGAGGAAGAAGAGAGGGAAAAGTAAGATCAGAACATGGGATAAGTTGAGGGGTAAACTAGAGTGTGCTTTTGCTCAAACCTCTTACTTGCACAAGCATCTTTTTCTTCCCTTTGCGGGAAATGGCCTTAATTTCTTTTCTAAAGACATTCCTTTCAACAAGGGGCGTCCCATGAGTGCTTGTATCCATAAGTCTACTCCCTTCCTTTGTTTGGAGACACCTAACCCCAACAAGGATGAAAAGATCCTTGGGGAGGAAGTTACAAGCCTAGTTAACTCACCTCCAAAGTTTGATGAGCTTGAAGTTGAAGAACCCCAAGTGTCCGATTTGGAGCCATGTGAGGTTGGGGATGAAATTGAGGAACTTTTGAGTCAAGAAGAATGCCCTCATTCACAACAAGAATTGAGGACAATTCTTTTCGAAGAAAGAGGGTTTGATGTATATTTTCAAGGGCCTCATTTTCATTCTTTCAACTCAACTTCATGGGAGGTAAGCTCCATACAAATTCAAGCATGGCAAGGCTTTTCTTTGGTCCCACAATTTGAGTTTCATGACAAAAGACACTTTATGGAGTTTTATTTGAACTTCAAAGTGCCTTATCCGAAGGGGTTTTCCAAATGGGGATCAAGAGTACGTTCCATTTCAAAGGTTAAAAATAGCTCAAGCTTGTTCTACTTTCTGTCTGGTTTTGTGCGGCATGTATTTCAAGATTTTCATGCACTTAGAATGCTGCAATATAGCTTTTTAGAAAGCTAATGAAGTCTACTTTTGGGTCATGTAATTTATTTCAAACCAAGTCAAGTCGTAGTTGTCAAAAGAAGGCATACAAGCCAAAGTACCAGTGCTGGCAGAATGTCTAGTTTATTTGCTCAGATTTGTGGTGATTATTTCCTTAGCTTGGATGCTTCATTTTGGGTGTATGAGTAGTCATATGAAAGCTTAGGAAGTCTATTTTATGTTCATGTAATTAAATTCAGCACAAGTCAAGAGTTCGTAGGAGGAAAAGACCATTGTTCCCATACTGCCAGTTTCAGCACCAAAAAAGAGCACCTCAAGTCAAGCAGATGATGGGGACCATCGTGCCCAAGCTTCATCCACACATTCAGCAAACCCTCACACCCATTCAACCCCAAGGAGGCCAAAGAAGTTCATGCCTTGGTCAGAAAACTCATGTACACAGCAGAAGATGCACTGTCCAGTTCGTCCAGTTTCTGGCCCGGTTTTGTGTCACTGTTGGAGCAAAATATAGAGGGGGAAATTTCCTGCACGCACCACCCCCCTTAAAGCTTAGGATCTTAGCTTTCCAACAAGACCTTTTGCAAGGCATTTGGAGTCCATTTGGTCAGCCAACCAAGCCCAAAACTGAAGACAGTGCACTGCAGGTCTCCAATCAGCACAGTTCGAATTAAGGGAATGTTTGGCCCACCAACTCAACTCCATTGTTTCTGAAATTTTGCAGCATGAAAGGGGACACAAATATTTATCAGGTCATGGGTTCAAATCCCATCCAAAGCACCCCCTTGTGTTGGTATTAACCAGCCAAAAGGACAAGAGAAACACCCCTTTACCCGGTTCTTCCCAAATCGGTACAAGGGTCTGATTTTCTTGGGTTTTGCTTGTCCCCTTTGCCTCCCCACTTGCTGAATGAGTCATGTTGCTGCATCCTAGGATCATTGTAAGCTTGACACCTCATTTGGGACGCATTATAACCCCTAATGAGGTAGATTAAGCTAGGTATTGAGGTGTTTAGCTAGTATTGGCTGATTAGATGTGTAACTCTTCCCCAAATGTACCTAGCTATTGATTTTGCTGCTTGGAAGGGGAGGGAACTCGGCCACTCTAGCATAAAAACCAGATGGGGCTCTCACTTGTAACCAACTTTGAATGCAAGAGCTTGTGAGTTCTCTAAACTCTTTCCACAAAAAACTCCTAGTGTTATATCTTGAGCTTGGCAACTCAAGTGGGTCTCTAGGTCTTCTTAATTCAACTAAGAAGGTGATTAAATTCTGTAACTTAGTTGAAGGAAGAAGATTTGCCCAAGTGTGCAAACCAAGGTGGGTTATCATCACCCTTGCTAGTCCACTTGATCTATCTTGGTTATTGGTTCTCTTTTCTTGCTTCCTTCTCAAATGAATTCTTGATTCACTTTAGCAAATACTTGCCTTAGTGAAGCTTGAATACATTTCAGCCAGGAGATTTGGTATGGATTCACATGAGGAAGGAGCGTTTCCCTTCAACGAGAAAATCTAAGTTGATGCCACGTTCCGATGGTCCATTTGAAATCCTTGAGAAGGTTGGGCCCAATGCATACAAGGTTGATCTACCTGGAGATTATGGAGTTTCGGCTACCTTCAATGTCTCCGATCTTAGCCCCTATTTCGATGATGAGCCCCTTCCTAGTTTGAGGGCAAACTTTCACTTACCCGGGGGGAATGATGGAGACCATCATGAGAAGCCCAAGGACCATCAAGCTCAGCCCAAGGAGGACTCACTCAAGCTTCAAGAAGTCAAAGAAGTTGCAAAACTTTGTCGGAAATTGGCGTTCATGCCCGAAGAGGTAATGCCGCCTTCATCCCGAAATTTCCCGATTTTTGTGTGCACTTTTGGCCTAACTAAAGTGGTCCCACAACTTGAGGCTCCACATGGTTTTGAAGTTTAAGATCTCAGCTTTCAAACAAGCCCAATTATGTTTAATTTGGACGTCATTTGGTTGGGCTAAATATTACTCAAAGAAGGCATGTCCTGTTCTAGTCTAGTTCTGATATAGGTGTAATATTAGGGCCATACCTTTTTATCTACTTATCCAAATTGAGCAAATGAGCCCATTCGGGAAAATGGATTTCCAGGGCTTTCCAACAAGCCCAAAATCACCTTATTTGGACGTGTGAGCTGAGAGAAATGCTCAGTTGAAGTGAAGGCTGCTGCATGGAGTTAATGCCGGGCAAGTGAAGAGACATAGGTTACATGACATCACCTTGCTGACATCATGTACGACTTGGATGGATTTCTTCAGCTGATAGGAAGTCTAGAATGTTCATTGTAACCTCCCCCATTCCTTTAAGTTGTGTCTTTTTATTTTTCCTAAGTCTTTTCAATTTTCTAGCTTTAAATTGCTAGGAGTTTGTGTCTTTTGCTTGTCTTGTTGTTGCCTATATATAGTGGGGGTGTGAAGTGTTTCTCAATTCAGAGTTGTAAGCTTTTCCAAGAGTAGTACAAACACCTTGAGAGTGATTCTCATTTGTGTCCCAAAAAAAATCCCTAGTTCTATATCTTGAATTTTGGCAAGTTCAAGTGGTGTTCTAGGTTCTCTTTTCTTTTCCAATTGGAGTGATTCCTTGGTGAAGACGAGAGGATTTGCCCAAGATCAAGTCCTTGAGTGGCTCCGCGAAGGATTATCTCAAGTGCAAGGTCTTGTTTATCCTTTGTTCTTTTTTTGTTATTATTTTCATTCCATCTCAATCAACCTTCCATTTTCTCTTTACTTTGGTTCAATTCTTATTTGGGTTTATTTGAGTTTGATTTGGTTCACTTACCCCCCCACACATACATCACTTCCCAACAAGCCGGCCTACCGGATGTCTCCTAGTGAAACTCAAGAAATCCAAAGACAAGTAGATGACCTCTTGTCCAAGGGTTTAATTCGGGAGAGTTTGAGTCCATGTGCCGTGCCCGCCCTCCTTGTTCCTAAAAAGGACGGTAGCATGCGCATGTGTGTGGATAGCCGGGCTATTAACAAAATCACTATCAAGTACCGGCATCCTATTCCAAGATTGGAAGATCTACTTGATGAACTCCATGGAGCCGCTATCTTTTCCAAGATTGATTTACGAAGTGGCTGCTATCAAATCCGGATCTTTGAAGGTGATGAATGGAAAACCGCCTTTAAGACTAAAGAAGGTTTGTATGAGTGGCTTGTGATGCCGTTTGGGCTTACTAATGCCCCTAGCACTTTCATGAGGCTTATGAACCAAGTTCTAAAGCCCCTCATTGGCATTTGTGTTGTTGTCTACTTTGATGATATTTTGGTCTATAGCAAGACCGAAGAAGAGCATGCCCAACACTTGCAACAAGTTTTGGAGATCCTTTCTCAAGAGCAACTCTATGGCAATATGGAGAAATGTTATTTCTTCACCCCTCAAGTGGTATTCTTGGGTTTCATTGTGACCGACCAAGGTCTTCAAGTTGATGATAGCAAGATCAAGGCTATCCAAGAATGGCCTACTCCTACATCTATCACTCAAGTAAGGAGTTTCCATGGCCTAGCATCATTTTACCGGAGATTCATCCGAAATTTCAGCACCATTGTGGCTCCTATGACCGAGGTAATTAAAGGCAAAGAATTTTCTTGGAACGAGCAAGCACAACAAGCCTTTGAAGAGATCAAGAAGAAACTCACTAGTGCTCCCGTCCTGGCCTTGCCCGATTTTGCCAAAGTTTTTGAAGTTGAATGTGATGCATCCGGTGTAGGAATTGGAGCTGTCCTATCTCAAGAGAAGAGACCCATTGCCTTCTTTAGTGAGAAGCTCAACGATGCCAAGAAGAAGTACTCCACCTACGACAAGGAGTTTTATGCTATCATTAGAGCATTAGAGCATTGGCGTCATTATCTTGTTGGAGGAGAATTCATTCTCCATTCTGATCATGAGGCTCTCAAGTACATTCAAGGACAACACAAACTCAGCCCTAGACATGCTAAATGGGTAGAGTATCTTCAGTCCTTCCATTTCACCATCCAACATAAGGCGGGGACTCTCAACAAAGGAGCCGATGCACTCTCTCGTAGGTACTTGTTACTCTCCACTTTGAGTACTAAAGTACTTGGTTTTGAGATTGTGAAAGACTTGTACTCCAAAGATGATGATTTCAAGGATATTTTTGAGAAGTGTTCTAAGCACCCCCATGGGTTGTTTCACTTAGAAGATGGGTTCCTATTTAAAGGCTCCCGCCTTTGCATTCCTCAATGCGGATTTAGAGAGCTCCTTATCCAAGAGCTACATAGAGGAGCCCTAGCCGGCCATTTCGGTGTAGAGAAGACAAGAGCAATGTTGAAGGAACACTACTATTGGCCAAAGCTGTCAAGAGATATAGAGCATTTCATCAAAAGATGTTCTACTTGTCAAATGGCTAAGAGCCATGCGTTGCCCCAAGGCTTGTACTCCCCTCTTCCTATTCCTCAAGCCCCTTGGGAAGATATTAGTTTGGACTTCATTACGGGTTTGCCTAGAACCCAAAGGAACAAGGATTCCATTATAGTAGTTGTGGACCGATTTTCCAAGATGGCGCATTTCATCCCTTGCCACACTACTAATGATGCTACTCAAGTGGCTAACTTGTACTTCAAGGAAATTGTGAGACTACATGGCATTCCTAAGAGTATGGTATCCGATCGTGACCCTAAGTTCCTTAGTCACTTTTGGCTCACTTTGTGGCGTAAATTGGGTACTCAACTCAAGTTTAGCATAACATGTCATCTCCAAACCGATGGACAAACTGAAGTCACTAATAGGACTTTGGGTATTTTACTACGAGTCCTTGTGAAGAAGCATTTGAAGAATTGGGATGAGTTGTTGCCCCATGCCGAGTTTGCATTCAATCGAGTGTCTAGCAAGTCCACCCAACTCTCTCATTTTCAAGTTGTCTATGGCTATAATCGCAGGAGTCCGTTGGATCTTATTCCTATTCCCACTCCTACAAAACTTAGTTGGGAAGCCGAGAAACGAGCTAAGGAAATTCAAGAACTTCATGCTCGCGTTCGTGACAACATAGCCAAGGCTAATGAGAGAGCCATGCAAAGCGCCAACAAGCACCGGAAAGAGGTACATTTTCAGCCTGGAGACTTGGTTTGGATTCACCTGCGAAAGGAATGTTTTCCTTCTAAAAGAAAATCTAAGTTGATGCCTCGATCCGATGGGCCCTCTGAGATCCTTGAGAAGGTTGGGCCTAATGCTTACAAGGTTGATCTTCCTGGAGATTATGGAGTTTCAGCTACATTCAATGTCTCCGACCTTAGCCCCTATTTTACTGATGAGCCCCTTCCTAGTTTGAGGGCAAACTTTCACTCACCCGGGGGGAATGATGGAGACCATCATGAACGGCCCAAAGACCATCAAGCCCAGCCCAAGGAAGACCCAATCAAGCTTCAAGAAGTCAAAGACGTGGCAAAACTCTATAGAAAAGTTTTATTCCTTCCGGAAGAATTAGTGCCCGATTCGTCCCTGCGGAAGGTAATTTCTGTGGCAACTTTTGGACAAGCTCAAGTAGACCCACAACTTGAGGGCACATATGCTTTGGAAGCTTAAGATTTCAGCTTTAAAATAAGCCCAAGTTTGTTTAATTTGGACGTCATTTGATTGGGCAAAATATCACTCAAAGGTACATTATTCTGATCCAGTCCAGTCTGAGATAGGTGCATTGTTTGGGCCATAACTTCTAAACCGCTTATCCAAATTGAGCAAATGAGCCCATTCTGGAAAATAGACTTCTAGGGCTTTCTATCAAGCCTATGAACGCGTGTTGTGGCCGAGTATTCTGGAAGATATACTCTGTTAAAGTTGAGGCAGCTGCAAGGATTAATTCTGAGAAAGTGAAGAGTCTTCGGTTACATGTGTTTGTGTGGCTGATATTGTGCACGTTTTGGAGGCTTCTAGATGGAGATAATCAACTGATAGAAGTCCTAGAATATTCCTTGTAACCTCCCCCACCCCTTTTATGATGAGTCTTTTCATTTTACTTAGTCTTTTCATTGGCTAGTTTTAATTGTTAGGAGTTGTTGAGTCTTTTGGTTGTCTTTTGCTGAGCTTATAAAAGAGGAGGGGCGTGTGATGCTTGTCATTCAGATTGTATGAGATTTCCAAAAGCAGTACAAGTACTTTGAGTGTGTTTCTCAAAAGTGCATCTAAAATTCCTAGTTCTATATCTTGAATTGTGGCAAATTCAAGTTGTGTTCTAGGTTCTCTATCTTCTCCATTGGAGTGATTCCTCGGTTAAGACAAGAGAATTAGCCCAAGATCAAGTCATTGAGTGGCTCCGTGAAGGATTATCTCAATTACAAGATCTTATTCTATCCTTTTCTTGTGTGGTGAAGATCTTCTTCCATCTCATCCATCTTTCATTTCTCTTTTCACTTTGGTTTGTTTTGAGTTTGGGTTTGATTTGGATCACTTTCCACGCACACATACATCAATTTAATTCTAATATTTTATAATGGGTTTGAATTTCAGGACGTTAGTTTTCCAGCAAAACAAGTTTCAACTCATTTCGACTTCATTTACATATCCAATTCAGCTAATAAACCCAAACTATCCAGACTGTCCAGTTGAACTAGAATGTTCTTAGTTTTGAATATGTGATTTCTTAAGCTTGATTGTAGTTTAGTCCTAGATTTTTGTACTTTTGGGTTCCCTAGATGTTACCTTTCAGGTCCAAGTAAGCAAAACCAATCACGCTCAGTCGAGGTGAAGAAATCAGCCCATTTTATCAACCCTGTCAGTTTTGCTCCAAATCTGCACGGTTAAATATTTAAGTGGAATTCTCCCACTTAAACACATCTGAACCTTGATTTATTTATTTGGAAGGTTTGTACACACCCTAAGGATTCCCCTCATTGCCAGAAATTAAAATCTTGCTCACTTTTGATTGGGGGAAACAAAGGCACAAAACCGGGCTGAAAACATGTTCTAGATCTCGGTTTAGTACTAGGTGTAATTTCCTTCCTCTAAGGGTTTACTCAGCTGCTTGGTTGCTTACTCACTTCCATTCACATTCAAGGCTGCAAAAAACACCATCATTTGCTGCAAACAAGCCTTGGAAACAGCCTAGCCAATGAGAAAACAAAAGAAGATTTAGCACCTTGCAATCTGATCAGCTACCCAAAAAGGGGAAAGCACTTTACGGCTACTATTTCTTTATTTTCCCTAGTAAAGCTAATGTATTAGGCTTAAATACACGTATTAAGCATTAGTACGATCATTTGTTTTGCTTTCTTTGAATTCTGGTTGTAATTAGCTTAGATTAATCAAGCTTGTAAACTAGATTAGTCCTAAGCACATAGCTTAAGCTTGCTTAGACGTTTCCTTCCTAAGGAGGAAACCTCCTTTGCTAGTGATGGAGACCATCATGAACGGCCCAAAGACCATCAAGCCCAGCCCAAGGAAGACCCAATCAAGCTTCAAGAAGTCAAAGACGTGGCAAAACTCTGTAGAAAAGTTTTATTCCTTTCGGAAGAATTAGTGCCCGATTCGTCCCTGCGGAAGGTAATTTCTGTGGCAACTTTTGGACAAGCTCAAGTAGACCCACAACTTGAGGGCCCATATGCTTTGAAAGCTTAAGATTTCAGCTTTAAAATAAGCCCAAGTTTGTTTAATTTGGACGTCATTTGATTCGGCAAAATATCACTCAAAGGTACATTATTCTGATCTAGTCCAGTCTGAGATGGGTGCATTGTTTGGGCCATGACTTTTACACCGCTTATCCAAATTGAGCAAATGAGCCCATTATGGAAAATAGACTTCTAGGGCTTTCTAGCAAGCCCAAAAACGCGTGTTTTGGCCGAGTATTCTGGAAGATATACTTTGTTGAAGTTGAGGCAGCTGCAAGGATTGATTCCGGGAAAGTGAAGAGTCTTCGGTTACATGTGTTTGTGTGGCTGATATTGTGCACATTTTGGAGGCTTCTAGATGGAGATAATCAGCTGATAGAAATCCTAGAATATTCCTTGTAACCTCCCCCACCCCTTTTATGATGAGTCTTTTCATTTTACTTAGTCTTTTCATTGGCTAGTTTTAATTGTTAGGAGTTGTTGAGTCTTTTGGTTGTCTTTTGCTGAGCTTATAAAAGAGGAGGGGCGTGTGATGCTTGTCATTCAGATTGTATGAGATTTCCAAAAGCAATACAAGTACTTCGAGTGTGTTTCTCAAAAGTGCATCCAAAATTCCTGGTTCTATATCTTGAATTGGGGCAAATTCAAGTGGTGTTCTAGGTTCTCTATCTTCTTCATTGGAGTGATTCCTCGGTTAAGACAAGAGAATTAGCTCAAGATCAAGTCATTGAGTGGCTCCGTGAGGGATTATCTCAATTACAAGATCTTGTTCTATCCTTTTCTTGTGTGGTGAAGATCTTCTTCCATCTCATCCATCTTTCATTTTTCTTTTCACTTTGGTTTGTTTTGAGTTTGAGTTTGATTTGGATCACTTTCCACGCACACATATATCAATTGGTATCAGAGCCAAGGTTTTTAAGAGACCCACATCACACCCAAATACATCCTAAAAGTCAAAATATAAAAACACCCCTGCAACAGCTTCACCCACAAACCCGAACCTACGCACGGTCGCCCGTGCCAAGGAGCACGACCGTGCTTCCTTCAAAATCTGCATTTCACAAGTCGAAGCAAAGCACGGCCACCTCGTGCCTCACTGCACGCCCGTGCCACCTTCCCCAGCAGCATTTTCTTCCCCCAAAGCACTTCAACATGTCTACTAAGTCTACAAGAAGCGATCAAGCAAGAGTAGAGGAGTTGGAAGCCCAGGTTACATATCTCCAGACACAACTTGGCCAACTCTTAGAGGAGAAAAGAAGGTGGGTTCATAGCCCCACACCCTCTCACCCTCATTGATGTACCTGCCGATGGTTCAAGCTAAAACTCAAATTAAGAGTGAAACCTTATAATCCAAAGGTAGATACAATCAAGGGAGAACAAGGAAAGTGGACACATAATATGATGGTTGTGAAGCATCAAACATGTGAGGGAGGAATGGAACTTAGAATCAAGGGATTCTAAGTAAAAATCTAAAGGGAACTTTGAGATATCTTCAAGGGGATTGTGTTGGACGTATGAAGGGTAGAAGATAACCAAGCTAAACACGAAGCAAACAAGAAAAAAACCACACGGCAAGGGTGGCACGGTCGTGCACTTAGGCACGGTATGGCCGTGCCATATTGCTGCCAAGCATGGCCGGTTTTGTGGTGTTTCACGGTTTGAGTTTGGCTTTGTGTTTGTGTGGAAAGCTAAGCCAAAGGGGCTATCCTTAGCCTTGCATCAGCATGGTAATGGATGAATGAAGGTTTGTAAATGTATGGAATGAAGGAGAATTAAAGATAAGAATTCACTAACTCAATTTAAGCTAGCAAATCTTCCTTCACTTCTCTTTGAATACTTGAAGATTATCAAGGTAGTTGGATAGTGCTAAACTCAATGTTTGGATACAGATATCACCACCAAACTTAAGTTTAGAGTCTTTAACCTTGGATTAAGATACAGAAACACCACTTAATTCAAGATTAAAACCTACTTGATCACCACCTTAATTGACTAGATTAAGGATAAGCAAGTTGGAATTTGGTTGCACTAAGGCATGAAAGCACAAAGCTCTCAAAGGGGTTTTCTTTCAAAATCTGATATATGTTACAAGGGGGGGCCGTGTGCCTTTAAATAAGCAAGCTAGCAGCCACACAAGCACACACCTCACCTTTCCCTCCTAAGGAGGAAAGCTATTAAGAGCAAAACAAGCTGATTTGTGCTAATCTAAAATACATGCTTGCTTAAACTAGTCTAACACATTTGAAACAACAAGGAAAACAAGACTAATAGTTATTACAACTTTAATTGACTTGTACTTAAGCCCAAGCAGCTGGAAACTCAGCAAGAATGCACATGCTTCAGCCGAAAAGCACAAGCCACTTTACGGCTGGCCAATGGGAAGCAAGGAACATCTTTCTTTGTCTCTCTTCTCTTATTGGCTGTTCTTTTCAAGGTAGCAGCTGCTCATTGAGGCCTTGAGACGTGTGCCCAGCCTTGGAGGACGTGCCATATCAGCTGAAGTGAAGCAAACCCACCGGTGAGGGCAAAAACAAACCGGGTTGTCACACCGGGTTCTTTGGACAGAAACTGACCGGTTTTGTCACTGAGTTTAACCCTAACAAAAGTGAGTATGATTCTGTTTTTTAGACCATGGGAGGAAAGTTTAGGATGTGTATAATCCCCCCCAACCAAGAAATTAAGGTTAAACAAAGTTTAAGTGGGGTCTTCAAGCTAAAACATTAAACCGTGCATATTAGGTGCTAATCTGGCCGGTTTTGCAAAACACCTTGTTCTCCCTTTTTTCGAGTGGCATGATGGAAAAGTAATGCTGGGGCTTGAAAGGGGACATCTTGAGGATTCTAAGAAGGTAAAAACCCAAGATTTAAACCACCATTAAGCTTGTCTAAATACATACCCAAAAATCGGGTACATTCTGTCTGAACTGGCAGTTTGTATATCTTGGGTTTATTAGCTAATTTGAGAGGGCAAATGAAGTCCAAATGGGATGAAACTTTAATCCCAATGCAAAATATTGGACTTAAACCTTAAAGGGTTTGACAAAATTATCCTCTCAAAATCAGGTTTGCTGCTGAAAACAAACCTGACCTGCTGTTTTAGGTCCTTAAACAAAAACAAGGATGAATTATTCACCCTTTAATCACCAAAATGAAATTACCTAGCTTGATTTGAGTCGTTAAATCAAAGGGCATGGAGGGATCTCCATCATTCTCCCCTTGTTAAAAAGATTTGTCCTCAAATCAATTTAGGTAATTACCTCCTCTTCTTGATTCATTGTATGGCTGAAATAGAATCAACCATTCGAATAACTTGCCTTTGATCTTGGAGACTCTCTTCTCTTCATGTCCCTTGCTGATTTGGATGTTGTATATGGGGGACTCTTTAAACATGTCATGAACCACTTCCTCACTTACTCTTAATTCAAGATTAGGAGTTGTAAGTAATAGCCTTGAATGCTTTTGACAGAAGGTTTGTTTGAGTGCTTTGGGTGGAGTGGGGAAAAAGGTTGATGGTTCACCAAAGGTCATGAAAAATATATGTTGATTCTCTTTGCCTTTTGGGGGGTGGTGGAAAGTGTCTAAGGTGAGCATTTCACCTTCATCCGCCTCAATCTCGATCTCTTCAAGATCATCTCCTTTATCTTCTTCTTTTTCCTCCTTTAGTTCGACCTCCTCGGTTGCCTTCCATTCTGCTAAGGTGACATACCTCCTGTTTGTACAATTTGATGCCAAGTGACCAACGCCTTGACACTTATAACACCTTAGGATGTTTTTAGGAAGGGGTTTTGGTATGAGTTGTGAGGATTGGCCCTTTTGTGGAGTTTGGTCTTTTTGTGGAGAAGGGGAAAGGGATGCCATGGGTTTAGGAGCATAAGATGAACTCCCCTTGTTTAAGGTTTGTTCATGTGGTGAAGGCGGCTTGCTCTTTTTTTGCTGCTCAACCTTGTGAGCTAGCACACATACTTCATCAAAACAAGTGTAAGCTTGCAAATCAACAATATTAGCATACCTAGGATCAAGACCTCCCAAGTGTCTAACAATTGTTTGCTCTTCAGGTTCATGCAAATCACACTTAATCACAAGCTTTTCAAACTCACGAGTGTATTCTTCTACACTCAAATTACCTTGGTTCAAATGGTGGAGTTGTTAGTAACAATCTTGAACATATGTAGAAGGAAGAAATCTAGCCTTGAGCTTTGATTTCATCTTCTCCCAAGTTCTGATTTTGGACTTCCTTTCTCTTACTCTTTTGGCACACAAGTTAGTCCACCAAAGAGAAGCATACTTACGAAGCCTTAAAGCAATTAGCTTCACCTTCTTGTCTTCTGGGATGTCCTTGTACTCAAAAACTCTTTCAACTGTGTGTAACCAATCCAAAAAATCTTCAGGATCAAGCTTGCCTTCAAATTCTGAAATTTCCACTTTGAAATCATTTGAAGTAGCTTCAATCCGTGGTTCTGGTCTTGTCATTCTTAAGGGTTCATCCTCACTAGATGAATCCAAAGTATGACCAAACACTTGTTGTTGCTTCCATGGTTCGGATTGGATGGGTTCTTCACACGCGTTTTGCTTTTGCTTGAGAAAGATACCTAGCCGTTTGCGTAGGTACTCGTTTTGAGCTTGCAACTCTTGATTTGAACTCTTCAATTCTTGATTAGAAGAAGTAATCTCGTGATTACTCTTCAAAATGGCATCAAGTTTCTCTTCTAAACTCAAACTAGTACACATGGTGTAACCGGTTTAAGAGTAGAACAGAATTGGACTTTGTGTTTGAGAAATGGATTTGGATTTGTGTTTTGGGGAGCTTGGGGATGAATACCAGGCCAAGGAGAAACTTGCTCTGATACCAAATATGATGTACCTGCCGATGGTTCAAGCTAAAACTCAAATTAAGAGTGAAACCTTATAATCCAAAGGTAGATACAATCAAGGGAAAACCAAGGAAAGTGGACACATAATATGATGGTTGTGAAGCATCAAACATGTGAGGGAGGAATGGAACTTAGAATCAAGGGATTCTAAGTAAAAATCTAAAGGGAACTTTGAGATATCTTCAAGGGGATTGTGTTGGACGTATGAAGGGTAGAAGATAACCAAGCTAAACATGAAGCAAACAAGAAAAAAACCACACGGCAAGGGTGGCACGGTCGTGCACTTAGGCACGGTATGGCCGTGCCATATTACTGCCAAGCATGGCCGGTTTTGTGGTGTTTCACGGTTTGAGTTTGGCTTTGTGTTTGTGTAGAAAGCTAAGCCAAAGGGGCTATCCTTAGCCTTGCATCAGCATGGTAATGGATGAATGAAGGTTTGTAAATGTATGGAATGAAGGAGAATTAAAGATAAGAATTCACTAACTCAATTTAAGCTAGCAAATCTTCCTTCACTTCTCTTTGAATACTTGAAGATTATCAAGGTAGTTGGATAGTGCTAAACTCAATGTTTGGATACAGATATCACCACCAAACTTAAGTTTAGAGTCTTTAACCTTGGATTAAGATACAGAAACACCACTTAATTCAAGATTAAAACCTACTTGATCACCACCTTAATTGACTAGATTAAGGATAAGCAAGTTGGAATTTGGTTGCACTAAGGCATGAAAGCACAAAGCTCTCAAAGGGGTTTTCTTTCAAAATCTGATATATCTTACAAGGGGGGCCGTGTGCCTTTAAATAAGCAAGCTAGCAGCCATACAAGCACACACCTCACCTTTCCCTCCTAAGGAGGAAAAGTATTAAGAGCTAAACAAGCTGATTTGTGTTAATCTAAAATACAAGCTTGCTTAAACTAGTCTAATACATTTGAAACAACAAGGAAGGCAAGACTAATATTTATTACAACTTTAATTGACTTGTACTTAAGCCCAAGCAGCTAGAAACTCAGCAAGAATGCACATGCTTCAGCCGAAAAACACAAACCACTTTACGGCTGGCCAATGGGAAGCAAGGAACATCTTTCTTTGTCTCTCTTCTCTTATTGGCTGTTCTTTTCAAGGTAGCAGCTGCTCATTGAGGCCTTGGGACGTGTGCCCAGCCTTGGAGGACGTGCCATATCAGCTGAAGTGAAGCAAACCCATCGGTGAGGGCAAAAACAAACCGGATTGTCAAACCGGGTTCTTTGGACAGAAACTGACCGGTTTTGTGACTGAGTTTAACCCTAACAAAAGTGAGTATGTGATGTAAAGGTCAATGGGAATGAACACACTCACTAACCTCACACCAAAGAAGACTCAAAACTCAATGTAGTTCACGGGCTGAAGTGGCACGGGCGTGCTAGTGGGCACGGGTACACCGTGCTGAATCACTGCCCAAAATAACTAGAATAGGCTAGTTTTGCCCGGTTTGAGTGCTCTTCAATTCTAATTGATTTTCTGGCTTTTTGGTGAAGTAGACTAGAAGGAAATGGGGGTGAATGGTAGTAGAAAGAGTGGAATTAAGAAAGGGAATGATGAACACGGTAGGTGGAGATGAATACCTTGGAAAATTAAGCAAACAATCTTGCTAATGACCCGGTAGGAAGCAAAGGAGAGAGATAAGCTAAACTCTTAGATTGGATACAGTAATCACCACCAACCTTTGAGTCTAGGGCCCTTAATCTTGATTAAGATACAGAATCACCACTTAATCAAGGTTAAGACTCACTTGAACACCACTTAGTTTGGCCTAAACTAAGATAAGCAAGCAAGGATTTGGTGAGGAAGCTTTAAAAGCTCTCTACGGTTTTCATTGAACAAAATCTGAAGTGTGCTTCATTATGGCCGTGCTCTCCCTTTTGTTGCTAGCCTTACCAGCAAGCAAGTTAGAAGACACCTCACCTTACCCTCCTAGGGAGGAAAGGTGTTAATTAACTCTAATTCCTACGGTTAGAGTTAATCGGTTACAATCAAACTTAATGCTAATCAAAATACACTTAAAACTTCAAGGAAAGCAAGACAACTGAAGATTACTACTTAATTAACTTGTCCTTAATCTCATTCAGCTTCAAATGCAGCAAGCAAAGCATGTGCTCAGCCGAAAAGTGATCTCCTCTTTGCGGCTGTCCAATAGGAAGTAAGATAGCACCCTCCTTGTCTTCCAATGAGAATCAAGAGACAATTCTTCTTGCAGCCCTTTTTTCATTGGTTGTGACCTTCCCTAGGTTGCCTTGGACGTGTGCCAACATAGAAGAGAGTGCCCATTCAGCTGAAGAGAAGGAAACCCACCGGTGGAGGTAAAGTGTAGCCGGGTTCACTAAACCGGGTTCAAGGCAGCTTCATACCCGGTTTTCAAACCAAGTTTAACCACAGCAAAAATGGGTATGATCTGGGTTTTAGCCGTGGGGGGAAAGTTCAAGGTGTGTAAAAACCCCCCCATTCAAGAAATTAAGGTTAAACAAGGTTTAAGACGGGTAATCACACCTAAACTTTCAACTACGCAAAATTGGGCCAAATCTACCCGGTTAGGAAAATGCCTTTGATCCTCCATCCTCTTGTGTGCATGATGTGAAATCAATGCTTGAACTTGAAAGCTAACATCCTGAGGATTACAAAAATGCAAAAATATTGGCTTTACGCCATCATATGACTTGAGAAATCAGATGCACAAAACCGGGTTTATGTTGGCCGGTTAACCCGTTTGTGCCATTTTCAATTTCTTGCCAATGGTGAGCCATTTTCTGAGTTTGGGACCTTGTTCTTGGACGATTTGGACTTAATACATCTTGACCAAGGTCTTCGCTAGGTAGGACCCCATCATCCTCCCCTTGTTGAAAAGATTTGATCCTCAAATCTGGTGGGGAAGTGTCCGGATAGTAGGGGCTCAAATCAGCTACGTTAAAGGTGGCTGAAACCTCAAAATCACCAGGGAGATCAATCTTATAAGCATTGTCGTTGATCCTCTCCAAGACTTCAAATGGACCTTCCACTCGTGGCATGAGTTTGTTTTTCCTTTTAGAAGGAAAACGTTCCTTTCTTAAATGGATCCATACCAAGTCTCCTGGTTGAAAAACAATCTTTCTCCTATGCTTGTTGGCGTGTGCTTCATAGGCTGCATTAGTCTTCTCAATTTGAGCCTTCACCAACTCATGGAGCTTTTGAATTTCTTTTACTCTTTGTGTGGCATCAACATGGGGCTTTTGATCTTGGGGTCGTGGGGTGAGGTCATTTGGACTTAAAGGATCAACCCCATACACCACCTTAAATGGTGAAAGACTAGTAGCTTTGCTAGGTGCCCGATTGAATGCAAACTCAGCATGGGGTAAGAGTAAATCCCAGGCCTTCGCATTAGGTTTAATCAAAGCCCTTAGGAGAGTACCCAGGGTTCGATTAGTGACCTCAGTTTGGCCATCAGTCTGAGGATGACAGGTAGTACTAAACAGCAACTTAGTACCAAGCTTTTTCCACAGGGTAATCCAGACAGGGTAATCCAGAAATGACTGAGGAACTTCGTATCCCTATCTGAAACAATGGTCTTAGGGATACCATGCAACCTTGTTACCTCTTTAAAATAGAGCTCGGCAATGTGTGTAGCATCATTGGTTTTGCAGCAGGAAATGAAATGTGCCATCTTCGAAAATCTGTCTACCACCACGAAGATTGAATCCTTTCCCCTTTGAGTCTTAGGTAGACCCAAAATAAAGTCCATACTCACATCTACCCAAGGTAGGGTAGGTACGGGTAATGGCGTGTATAATCCGTGGGGTAAGGTATGACTCTTGGCTGATTAGCACGTTCCACACCTTCTAAGGATGTCTGGAACATCCTTTTCCATCCCTGGCCAATAGTAGTGTTCCCTTAACATGGTTAAGGTCCTTGATTCTCCAAAATGACCTGCCAAGGAACCTCCATGAACTTCTCTGATTAGAAGCTCACGAGTGCTACACTTTGGAATGCACAACCGCACTCCCTTGAATAAATAACCTTCTTGAATCAGGAAATCTCCCTTTGGATGCTTCAAACAAGCAGCATAGAGAGGCCCAAGGTCTTCATATTCAGCATATAGACTCTTAAGATGCTCGAAACCCAGAATAAGGGCGTCTAACTGAAACATAAGGAGATGTCTCCTTGATAATGCATCCGCGCCTTGATTCAACTTTCCTGATTTGTGCTTGATAGTGAAGTGGAAAGACTGTAGGAATTCAACCCACTTAGCATGACGTGAGTTCAGTTTGTGCTGACCCTGAATATACTTCAAAGCCTCATGATCTGAATGAAGTATAAACTCACTAGCCACTACGTAATGACTCCAATGTTCTAGAGACCGAATGATCGCATAGAATTCCTTGTCATAGGTGGAGTATTTTCTTCTTGAGTCACACAGTTTTTCACTGAAGAAGGCTAATGGCTTGCCTTCCTTAGTTAAAACTCCATCAATTCCTACTCCTGAGGCATCACATTCAACCTCAAAAACTTTCTCAAAGCATGGTAGAGAAAGGACCGGTGCTTGAGTAAGTTTCTTCTTTACTTCTTCGAAGGCGGATTGAGCTTTAGGAGTCCATTGGAATGAAGAACCCTTAAGCACTTCAGTCATAGGGGACATGATGGTGCTGAAGTTTCGAATAAACCTTCTGTAAAACGAAGCCAAACCATGAAAACTTCTAACATCATGTATACTTTGTGGTTGAGGCCAAGTGCGAATAGCCTCTATCTTTCCTTCATCAACCTTAATGCCTTCACTAGAAACAATGTAACCTAAGAATGTAACCTCATGAGTAAAGAAGGTACACTTCTTAAGATTACCATATAGCTGCTCACGTTCAAGGACATGCATGATCTGATTGAGATGATTTTGATGTTCTTGCTCGTCCTTGGAATAGATAAGAATGTCATCGAAGTAAACCACCACGAACTTGCCAATATAAGGTTTGAATACTTGATTCATCAACCTCATGAATGTGCTAGGAGCATTGGAAAGACCGAATGGCATAACCAGCCACTCATATAAACCTCCTTTAGTCTTGAATGCAGTCTTCCATTCATCTCCCTCTCTTATTCTGATCTGGTAGTAACCACTTCGAAGATCAATCTTAGAAAAGACTTTAGATCCATGTAACTCGTCTAGCATGTCTTCAAGCCTAGGTATAGGATACCTATACTTGATGGTGATCTTGTTTATGGCTCTGCTGTCCACACACATGCGTTGGCTACCATCCTTCTTGGGAACCAACAAAGCAGGCACGACACAGGGGCTTAAGGACTCACGCACAAGTCCTTTTGACATGAATTCCTCTACTTGCCGTTGAATCTCCATGGTCTCCTTTGGGTTCATTCTGTAAGCTGGCTTGTTTGGAAGAACTGAGCCAGGAATGAGGTCAATATGGGGTTGGATATCCCGTTTAGGGGGTAAACCCGAGGGTATCTCTTCTGGAAACAAGTGACAGAATGCTTGTATGAGTGATTTAGCAAATGGATGGGTTGGTAATGGGGATTCTGGTTCTTCTTGTATGGTTAAGATCCACTCCTTAAAAGCCTTGAATTCATGATTCGAAGCCCTCAAAAGAGTTTCACTAAAAGTGAGTAAACAACCAGAATGTTCATGGACTTTTGTGGGTTTGTTTTTGAGAATTTCAGATGGTGATAATGGTTTTAAAGTAACCTTCTTGCCTCCCTTAGACAAGGAGTATGTATTCATGAAACCATCATGGGTCACCCTTCGGTCATACAACCAAGGTCTTCCCAACAATACATGGCATGCATCCATAGGCATAACTTCACACCAAAGTTGGTCTTGATAGCTCTTACCAATGGATAATGAAATGAGACACCTTGAATTGACTTGAAGCCCTTTGCTTTGATTCAACCATTGTATGTTGTATGGATGGGGATGGGCCGTAGCTTGCAAACCTAGCTTTTCAATCATGGTAAGGGACACCACGTTTGCACAGCTCCCACCATCAATAATCAACAAACAGACCTTGCCTTGAACCGTGCACCTAGTGTGGAATATGTTTTCTCTTTGTTCATCCTTGGTGCTCTTTTGGCCGTTCAAGACTCTCCTCAAAACTAACATTTCTCCCTCATCAGCTTCCTCCTCAACTTCTTCTTGACTCTCTTCATGCTCTTCTTCAGTTTCACCTTCATTTTCACCTTCCTTTTCTTGCTCATCCACGGCTCTCCATTCGGCCAAAGTGATGACCTTGCAGTTTGGGCACTCTGAAGCAATATGGCCAAGTCCTTGGCACTTGAAACATCTTCTAGTGCTCATAGGATTGGGGTTTGGTCGAATTGGGGTAGTTGGGGCCTTTTGTGGTGCTTGGGTTCTTTGTGGATTGAAAGGAAAGGGATTTTGTGGTTTGGAAACTGGTTGGGAACTCCCCTTGTTAAAAGGTTGGTTCCGGATTGGAGGCTTTTGATGTGGAGTTTTAAAAGTTTGCTTAGCTTTCTTTTGTTGCTCAACCTTGTGAGCAAGTACGCAAACCTCATCAAATGTGGTGTAAGCTTGTAATTCCACAACATTAGAGTACTTAGGATGAAGTCCTCCCAAGTACCTTACAATCGTTTGCTCTTCTGGTTCTTGCAAATCACATTTAATCACAAGCTTCTCAAATTCCCTAGTGTATTCTTCAACACTAAGATGACCTTGATTCAGATTATGAAGTTGTGAATAACAATCTTGAACATACGTGGGGGGTAAGAATCTAGCCTTCAACTTGGTTTTCATTTTCTCCCAAGTTCTGATTTTAGTCTTACGTTCCCTAACTCTTTTAGCACACAAGTTGGTCCACCATAAGGAAGCATACTTACGTAGTCTTAATGCCACCAACTTGACTTTCTTTTCTTGTGGAACGTCCTTGTATTCGAATACCCTCTCCACTGTGTGCAACCAGTCCAAGAAGTCTTCTGGATCAAGCTTGCCTTCATATTCTGGAATCTCAACTCTAAAATCATTAGAGTTACCTTGTCCTCTTGGCTTTTGTCGTGGTCTTCTGAATGACTCTTCATCACTTGAGGATTCAAGGTTGTGACTAAGCACTTGCTCTCGGCCTTGTGAAGCAAAATAGGATGGTTCTTCATTGAGTTTTTGCTTTTGCTTGAGGAAGACACCCAATTGCTTTCGCAAATACTCATTTTGGGCCTTGAGCTCTTGGTTAGAAGAAGTAATCTCATGATTATTCTTCAAGACAGCATCAAGGTTTTCTTCTATGCTCATACTAGTACTCATGTTTGTGTTTGAGAAATGGGAAAGAAGGGAGTTTGGATGTGTGGATTTAATACCTTAGGCCAAAGATGAAACTCAGCTCTGATACCAAATATGATGCAAAGGTCAATGGGAATGAACACACTCACTAACCTCACACCAAAGAAGACTCAAAACTCAATGTAGTTCACAGGCTGAAGTGCCACGGGCGTGCTAGTGGGCACGGGTACACCGTGCTGAATCACTGCCCAAAATAACTAGAATAGGCTAGTTTTGCCCGGTTTTGAGTGCTCTTCAATTCTAATTGATTTTCTGGCTTTTTGGTGAAGTAGACTTGAAGGAAATGGGGGTGAAAGGTAGTAGAAAGAGTGGAATTAAGAAAGGGAATGAAGAACACGGTAGGTGGAGATGAATACCTTGGAAAATTAAACAAACAATCTTGCTAATGACCCGGTAGGAAGCAAAGGAGAGAGATAAGCTAAACTCTTGGATTGGATACAGTAATCACCACCAACCTTTGAGTCTAGGGCCCTTAATCTTGATTAAGATATAGAATCACCACTTAATCAAGGTTAAGACTCACTTGAACACCACTTAGTTTGGCCTAAACTAAGATAAGCAAGCAAGGATTTGGTGAGGAAGCTTTAATAGCTCTCAACGGTTTTCATTGAACAAAATCTGAAGTGTCCTTCATTATGGCCGTGCTCTCCCTTTTGTTGCTGGCCTTACAACCTTTCCTACTCAGCAAGCAAGTTAGAAGACACCTCACCTTACCCTCCTAGGGAGGAAAGGGGTTAATTAACTCTAATTCCCACGGTTAGAGTTAATCGGTTACAAACATACTTAATGCTAATCAAAATACACTTAAAGCATCAAGGAAAGCAAGACAAATGAAGATTACTACATTATTAACTTGTCCTTAATCTCATTCAGCTTCAAATGCAGCAAGGAAGGCATGTGCCCAGCCGAAAAGTGATCTCCCCTTTGCGGCTGTCCAATAGGAAGCAAGATAGCACCCTCCTTGTCTTCCAATGAGAATCAAGAGACAATTGTTCTTGCAGCCCTTTTTTCATTAGTTGTGACCTTCCCTAGGTTGCCTTGGACGTGTGCCAACATAGAAGAGAGTGCCCATTCAGCGGAAGAGAAGGAAACCCACCGGTGGAGGTAAAGTGTAGCCGGGTTCACTAAACCGAGTTCAAGGCAACTTCATACCCGGTTTTCAAACCAAGTTTAACCACAGCAAAAATGGGTATGATCTGGGTTTTAGCCGTGGGGGGGGAAGTTCAAGGTGTGTAAAAACCCCCCCACTCAAGAAATTAAGGTTTAAACAAGGTTTAAGAAGGGTAATCACACCTAAACTTTCAACTGCGCAAAATTGGGCCAAATCTGACCGGTTGGGAAAATGCCTTTGATCCTCCATCCTCTTGTGTGCATGATTTGAAATCAATGCTTGAACTTGAAAGCTAACATCCTGAGGATTCCAAAAATGCAAAAATATTGGCTTTACGCCATCATATGGCTTGAGAAATCAGATGCACAAAACCGGGTTTATGTTGGCCGGTTAACCCGTTTGTGCCATTTTCAATTTCTTGCCAATGGTGAGCCATTTTCTGAGTTTGGGACCTTGTTCTTGGACGATTTGGACTTGATACATCTTGACCAAGGTCTTGGCTAGGTAGGACTCCATCAGTATGATTCTGTTTTTAGACCATGGGAGGAAAGTTTAGGATGTGTATAATCCCCCCCAACCAAGAAATTAAGGTTAAACAAAGTTTAAGTGGGGTCTTCAAGCTAAAACATTAAACCGTGCAGATTAGGTGCTAATCTAGCCGGTTTGGAAAAACACCTTGTTCTCCCTTTTTTCGAGTGGCATGATGGAAAAGTAATGCTGGGGCTTGAAAGGGGACATCTTGAGGATTCTAAGAAGGTAAAAATCCAAGATTTAAACCACCATTAAGCTTGTCTAAATACATACCCAAAAATCGGGTACATTCTGTCTGAACTGGCAGTTTGTATATCTTGGGTTTATTAGCTAATTTGAGAGGGCAAATGAAGTCCAAATGGGATAAAACTTTTTTTGTTGCAAAGCTGACTTCTTGAACTTTAATCCCAATGCAAAATATTGGACTTAAACCTTAAAGGGTTTGACGAAATTATCTTCTCAAAATCAGGTTTGCTGCTGAAAACAAACCTGACCTGCTGTTTTAGGTCCTTAAACAAAAACAAGGATGAATTATTCACCCTTTAATCACCAAAATGAAATTACCTAGCTTGATTTGAGTCGTTAAATCAAAGGGCATGGAGGGATCTCCATCACTCATGAACCGGTGGTCGAATCTGAAGAGGAAGTCCTTCACTCCCGTGCCAATTCAAGTGATGAGGAAGCCCCATGGAGACGAAAGCAAGGAGGCAATATTGGTGGTGTCCGAATTGACATCCCCGAATTTGGAGGTCAACTTGACCCGGATTTGTTCCTCGATTGGTTGCATACCATTGAGCGAATCTTTGAGTACGAGGACATCCCGGAGGACAAGAAGGTAAAACTTGTAGCCCTTAAACTCAGAAAATATACTTCAATTTGGTGGGCTAATCTTAGAGCTAAAAGAGCAAGGAATGGAAAGGGAAAAATCAGAACTTGGGCCAAAATGAAAGAAAAGCTTAAGGCTAAGTTTCTTCCCTCTCACTATGTGCAAGACAATTATCTCAAGCTCCATCAACTCAAGCAAGGATCCAAGAGTGTGGAAGAATACACTCGGGAGTTTGAACAACTCCTACTCAAATGTGATTTAAAAGAAGACGACTCACAAACCTTGGTAAGATACTTGACCGGTCTTGATGAGTCCATTGCTCATGTAATTGAGTTGCAACCCTATTCATCCCTAGATGACTTTAGTTCTCTAGCCTATAAGGTAGAGCAACAAAAGAAATCTAAGGGAAAGAGCATCTTGTCCAAACCTCTTTCTCGTCCCCACTCCATACAAAGACCTCCCTACTACCCTCCTAGACCTCAAAACCCTCCACAAGCCAAAAATACCACTCCAACCCCTCCTAAGCCCTCCACACAAGAGCCCAAATCCAAGGACAAGGTTCGATGCTTTCGTTGCCAAGGAATGGGACACTATGCCTCAGAGTGTCCAAACAAAAGGATTGTTTCCTTAGCAGAATATCAAGAAGCATGTGAAGAACATGCATATGAAGAAGAAGAAGGAGAACATCTTGAAGAAGGAAGTTTGGAAGAAGTTGAAGAAGGCCCCGATGAAGGAGAATTGCTAGTCATCCGCCGGGCATTGAGTGGATTTGCCACTCAAGAAGACATGGAGCAAAGAGAAGCTATATTCCACACAAGGTGTACCGTGGGTAACAACGTATGCTCCCTCATTATTGATGGTGGAAGTTGTGCCAATGTTGCTTCCAAGACTATGGTTGATAAGCTCAAGCTGCAAGTCTCTCCTCGCCCCAATCCCTACACCATTCAATAGTTGAACCAAGGCAAGGGTTTGCAAATCACTCACCGATGTCTTGTTTCTTTTTCAATTGGGAAAAATTATAAGGATGAGATATGGTGTGACATTGTCTCTATGGATGCTTGTCATATTTTGTTGGGTAGACCGTGGCTATTTGATAGAAGTGTCATCCATGATGGCCGGATGAACACTTATTCTTTCCAAAAATACCACAAAAAGATTACCCTTACTCCTCTTAAAATTCCCTCCACCACTAGACCCAAAGACAATTGATGGAGGTCCATCCCCTAACATGATCCATGGCCATCAAGGGAGCCCAAAAGGTCCAAACCTCATGTCCAAGATGCAAGAAATCAACCTAAGGGAGCAAGGAAATTATTTCCTCAAAACTGGAATTTCAGGCGTGCACAAACCCGGTTTTGTGCACGTTATTTTCTAAACTTCCCAAGGCTAAAACGGGGTTACAGGAAACCTACATTCAAGTTCAAGATGTGCTCTTTCCATCAAGACCTCTTGCAAGTCATTTGGAGTTCATTTGATACCTCAAAACCTCAAGCAAAGTCAATCACTACATCCTGGCGCTGAACTGGGCAGGGCTGAAACAAGAGGTTGTTTGGCGGCCCATTTCTCCTCTATTTGGGTTGAAACTTTTATGGTTTGAAAGTAATTTAAAAATATTATCAAGTGACCATAAAAAAAACCTCAGCCAAATTACACTCATGAGGAGCTATTAACCACCAAAACAAGGGAAGAAACACCCTTTTAACCGGGTAATGGGGCAGCCGGGTACAAGAGAGAAGAGTGAGGTGTTTTATTGCTCTAACCCATGCTTAGCCACTTGCAAGAGTCATCATGAAGGGTACTTAGCTGCCAAGAAGCTTCCATTCACCCCTAGGCCGACACATCATCCTCAAGATTAGCATTGAAGAGGTGTCAAGTGGAGGATGCATCTACCCTTTTTTGTTTTGATATGATCTATGTATTTTTGCCTAGTTTAGCTTATAGTGCAACCAAGGGCCTATGATTTGTACTTGGAACTTTTGTATTAATACCCCCACAAGCCCCTTGGCCGGCCACTAAGCTTGTTTATTGAATGAAAGTTGAGCTTTGCTCCTTTGAATCCTCAAACTCTCTTCTAGCTTATCTCATCTTTTGGCCAAGTCGAGTGGTGATCTAGTAAGAGTCTTAACTTCCTTCTTGGTGGTGTTTCTGTATCCAAGAGGTTGTTAAAGGCCCTAACATCAAACATTGGTGGTGTTTCTGTATCCAAGGTAGGTGTTAGTTCCGGTTCTATCCTTCCCAACTCAAGGTGAGTTTGTGAATTCAAAGTTGCCTTGTTGTTGCCTTCCATTGCTTTCATCTCACCCTCGTTCCTATCCTCTTGGGTTTTTCTTGAGGATACATCATATTTGGTATCAGAGCTAAGGCTTCCCTAGGCCCAAGCTTGCTGCCCAGCACCCTTCCAAACACCCCAAACACATTCCCCCTCAAAAAAACACCAAACCGTGCTCCACGGTTTTTCACCATCCAGAAAATCGGCACGGTCAGCCCGTGCCAAAGAGCACGACCGTGCCACCCTCACATTCCAGCCACACTTCCTTCTCCATCCACACCCAGTACTTCAGCACGGCCACCCCGTGCCATGTCGCACGACCGTGCCACCCCTTTCCCAGCCACATCTCAACTTCGCTCCCGTCCAGAACCAGAGCACGGCCACCCCGTGCCTAACAGCACGCCCGTGCCACATTCAGGCCGTGAGGTTTTCCCTTGTTTCAACACAAGCACCACTAGCATGACCATGGAGGAAAAGTTTGAGGCTCTCATGAGGAATTATGAGGCCTTGAAGCTACAGAATGAAGAGATCAAAGGTCAGAACGAGTATTTGAGGCGACAACTTGGAGACTCCTTGAAGCAAAAACGAAAGGAGATTAGAAGTTCCCGATCTTCTAACTCCTCCGACTCCGAGCCGGAAGTAAGAGAAGCCCCACACTTGAGCTCGTCAAGTGAAGAGGAGGCTTATAGAAGATCAAGAAGAGGAAGGCGGACAACCTCTCACCAAGGAGACATTAGAGTGGAGATTCCAGAATTTGAAGGGAAGCTAGACCCCGATGAGTTTTTAGAATGGATGCAAACCGTTGAGAGAATCTTTGACTACAAAGAGATTTCCGAGGGAAATAAGGTAAAACTTGTGGCCCTTAAACTTCGTAAATATGCTTCTCTTTGGTGGTCCAACCTTTGTGCTAAGAGAGTTAGGCAAGGGAAGGGAAAGATTCGAACATGGGAAAAGATGAAACCCAAACTCAAAGCCCGTTTCTTACCCCCATCTTACCTACAAGACAATTATTCCCAACTTCACAATCTCACCCAGGGGAACTTGAGTGTTGAGGAGTACACTAGGGAATTTGAGAAGTTGTTAATTAAGTGTGACTTGAGAGAGCCCGAAGAGCAAACCATAGTGAGATATTTGGGTGGGTTAGATCCTAGGTATGCCCATGTGGTGGAATTGCAACAATACACCACTTTTGATGAGGTGTGTGTCTTAGCCCACTAAGTTGAACAACAAAGGAAATCCAAGCTCTACAAAAGAGAACCTCCCAAACCCTTTCCCTGATGCATATTTCCATATGCATCATTTTTATTCAACTCCAATTTCAAAGAAGAAAAGGGTCAAAGAAGACCAAGCATGGAAATGTGCCTATTTGGTCTTCTTAAGTGAGTTCAAAGACTCGCGACACTATGGAGAGGTCAAAAAGAGGTTAAACTTTGCTAGAAATTTGGTGCCGAATTCATCCCTGCGGAACCCGATTTTTGTGACCACTTTTGGACAAGCTCAAGTGGACCCACAACTTGAGGGCCCATGTGCTTTTGAAGCTTAAGATTTCATCTTTCAAATAAGCCCAAGTTTGTTTAATTTGGACATCATTTGATTGGGCAAAATATCACTCAAAGATACGTTGTGCTGATCCAGTCCAGTCTGAGATAGGTGCATTGTTTGGGCCATAACTTTCAAACCGCTTATCCAAATTGAGCAAATGAGCCCATTCTGGAAAATAGACTTCCAGGGCTTTCTAACAAGCCCAAGAACGCGTGATTTGGCCGAGTATTCTGGAAGTTATGCTCTGTTGAAGTTGAGGCAGTTGCAAGGATTAATGCTGGGAATATGAAGAGTCTTAGGTTACATATATTTGTGTGGCTGATATTGTGCACGTTTTAGATGCTTCTAGATTGATGTAATCAGCTGCAAAAATCCTAGAATATTCCTTGTAACCTCCCCCACCCCCTTTTATGATGTGTCTTTTCATTTTTCTTAGACTTTTCATTAGCTAGTTTTAATTGTTAGGAGTTATTTGAGTCTTTGATTGTCTTTTGCTGAGTCTATAAAAGGGGAGGGGCATGTGAAGCTAATCATTCAGCATTGTAAGAGATTTCCAAAGTAATACAAGCACCTTTGAGAGTGATTCTCATTTGTGTCTCAAAATTCCTAGTTCTATATCTTGAATTTGGCTCATTCAAGTGGTGTTCTAGGTTCTCTTCCTTTTCCAATTGGAGTGATTCCTTGGTTAAGACAAGAGAATTAGCCCAAGATCAAGTCATTGAGTGGCTCCGTGAAGGATTATCTTAATTACAAGGTCTTGTTTATCCTTGTTCTTTTTGTTATTATTCTTCAAACCATCTCAAACTATCTTCCACCATATTCACTTTTCTTTGGTTGATTCTTGTTTAGTTTGAGTTTGAGTTGATTTGGTTCACTTACCACCCACATCTACATCAATTGGTATCAGAGCCAAGGCTTTTAAGTGACCCACATCATACCCAAACACATCCCAAAAAGCCAAAATACAAAAAAAAAAGAGGCACAAACCGGCAATCCGAAGTCTTGAAGACCAGAGAAGCAGCACGGTGCCCCCGTGCCACAACACACGACCGTGCCATATTCTTTTTCCAGGAATCTTCAAGTCGAGACGGAGCACGGTGCCCCCGTGCCGCCAAGCACGACCGTGCCACTCTACTTTTCTGCATTTTCTTCAGCCGAAGCATAGCACGGCCTGACCGTGCCCCCTTGCACGACCGTGCCACTTTCCCTGCTGCATATTCTTCCTTCAACGCATCTCCAACATGTCTACAAAGTCCACAAGAAGCGACCAAGCACGTGTGGAAGAGTTAGAAGCACAACTCACTTATCTTCGAACTCAACTTGGGCAACTTTTGGAGGAGAAAAGGAGGTGGGTTCGTAGCCCCACTCCCTCTCATCCTCATGAACCGGTGGTTGAATCTGAAGAGGAAGTCCATCACTCCCATGCCAATTCAAGTGATGAGGAACCCCCAAGGAGACGAAGGCAAGGAGGAAATATTGGTGGTGTCCGAATTGACATCCCCGAATTTGAAGGCCAACTTGATCCGGACTTATTTCTCGATTGGTTGCACACCATTGAGAGGATCTTTGAATATGAGGACATCCCGGAAGATAAGAAGGTAAAGCTTGTAGCCCTTAAACTCAGAAAATATGCTTCAATCTGGTGGGCTAACCTTGGAGCGAAAAGAGCAAGAAACGGGAAAGGGAAAATCAGAACTTGGGCCAAAATGAAAGAAAAACTCAAGGCCAAGTTTCTTCCCTCTCACTATGTGCAAGACAATTATCTCAAGCTCCATCGACTCAAGCAAGGATTCAAGAGTGTGGAAGAATACACTCGGGAGTTTGAACAACTCCTTCTCAAATGCGACTTGAAAGAAGATGACTCTCAAACCTTGGTAAGATACTTAACCGGTCTTGATGAGTCCATTGCTCATGTAATTGAGTTGCAACCTTACTCATCCCTAGATGACTTGAGTTCTCTAGCCTATAAGGTAGAGCAACAAAAGAAATCTAAGGAAAAGAGCATCTTTTCCAAGACTCCTTCCCGTCCTTTTTCTCAAGAATCACCTTACTTTCCCCCACAAATTCAAACCCCCTCACCCGCCAAAAGTGTCCCTCCCATCACCCCTCCACCTCCCACAAAAGTGCCCTCACGGCCAAAAGACCAGGTTCGTTGTTTCCGTTGTCAAGGTATGGGACATTTTGCATCTGAGTGTCCTAACAAGAAGATTGTTTCCCTGGCTGAGTACCAAGCTTCTTTTGAGGAGCATGACCATGAAGAAGAGGAAAGTTTGGAGGAAAAAGAAGAAGAGGTTATCATAGGCCCCGATGAAGGTGAGTTGCTTGTCATTAGGCGAGCATTGAGCGGATTTGCTACTCAAGAAGGCTTGGAGCAAAGAGAGGCGATTTTCCACACAAGGTGCACTATTCAAGGGAAAGTTTGTACCCTCATCATCGATGGAGGTAGTTGTACAAATGTTGCATCCAAAACCATGGTGGACAAGCTCAAACTTGAGACTACACCCCATCCTAAGCCTTATAGCATCCAATGGCTAAATCAAGGCAAAGGTATATACATTTCTCATCAGTGCCTCATTTCTCTTTCTATTGGAGACCACTATAAGGATGAGATATTGTGTGACATTCTTCCTATGGATGCAAGCCATATATTGTTGGGTAGACCATGGATGTTTGATCGCCATGTAATTCATCATGGGCGCCTCAACACCTACTCCTTTATTAAGGATGAGAAGAAAATCACCTTGACCCCTATTCCATCGTGCCAAAGCCCCAAGCCACAAAAGGACCGACAAGCCTTAACCCTCATTCATCCTTCCCAAACCCTTGCCCCCAAAGAAGATTTCCCACTTCCGCCTCTTCTCCTCACCAGGTATGACCCGTTTTATCATCCTCCCCTCACCCTCTTCTATATCTCTCTAGAGGTGATGCCCTGTGACCTCCTTCCCCAAAAGCTCCCATATTGTAAGCGCGACCCCTTTCTTGAGAGGCTTGCCAACCCTTTGAGTTTGAGGACAAACTCAAAACAACCCGGGGAGTATGATGCATATTTCCATATGCATCATTTTTATTCAACTCCAATTTCAAAGAAGAAAAGGGTCAAAGAAGATCATGCATGGAAATGTGCCTATTTGGTCTTCTTAAGTGAGTTCAAAGACTCGCGACACTATGGAGAGGTCAAAAAGAGGTTAAACTTTGCTAGAAATTTGGTGCCGAATTCATCCCTGCGGAACCCGATTTTTGTGACCACTTTTGGACAAGCTCAAGTGGACCCACAACTTGAGGGCCCATGTGCTTTTGAAGCTTAAGATGTCAGCTTTAAAATAAGCCCAAGTTTATTTAATTTGGACATCATTTGATTGGGCAAAATATCACTCAAAGATACGTTGTGCTGATCCAGTCCAGTCTGAGATAGGTGCATTGTTTGGGCCATAACTTTCAAACCGCTTATCCAAATTGAGCAAATGAGCCCATTCTGGAAAATAGACTTCCAGGGCTTTCTAACAAGCCCAAGAACGCGTGATTTGGCCGAGTATTCTGGAAGTTATGCTCTGTTGAAGTTGAGGCAGTTGCAAGGATTAATGCTGGGAATATGAAGAGTCTTCGGTTACATATACTTGTGTGGCTGATATTGTGCACGTTTTAGATGCTTCTAGATTGATGTAATCAGCTGCAAAAATCCTAGAATATTCCTTGTAACCTCCCCCACCCCCTTTTATGATGTGTCTTTTCATTTTTCTTAGACTTTTCATTAGCTAGTTTTTAATTGTTAGGAGTTATTTGAGTCTTTTGATTGTCTTTTGCTGAGTCTATAAAAGGGGAGGGGCATGTGAAGCTAATCATTCAGCATTGTAAGAGAATTTCCAAAGTAATACAGCACCTTTGAGAGTGATTCTCATTTGTGTCTCAAAATTCCTAGTTCTATATCTTGAATTTGGCTCATTCAAGTGGTGTTCTAGGTTCTCTTCCTTTTCCAATTGGAGTGATTCCTTGGTTAAGACAAGAGAATTAGCCCAAGATCAAGTCATTGAGTGGCTCCGTGAAGGATTATCTTAATTACAAGGTCTTGTTTATCCTTGTTCTTTTTGTTATTATTCTTCAAACCATCTCAAACTATCTTCCACCATATTCACTTTTCTTTGGTTGATTCTTGTTTAGTTTGAGTTTGAGTTGATTTGGTTCACTTACCACCCACATCTACATCATTCCCAAGAGCCAACCTTTCAACAAGGGGAGCTCTTATCCACCTCCCAAACCCACGGTTACTACACCCTCACCTCCACAAAAGAACCAAGCCCCACAAAAGACTCCACCTTCCCAAAACCGTCCCAACCCTAAGCCAAATGACCAAAGGAGATGTTTCAAGTGTCAAGGTCTTGGGCACATTGCTTCGGAGTGTCCAAATAGGAGAGTTATCACCTTGGCCGAGTGGGATGAGAGAAGAGAAGAAGAGGGAGAAGAGGAGGAAGAAAGAGAAGGTGTGTATTACATGGAGGAACGAGAAGAAGTGATTGAGGAAGCGGATGAAGGAGAGTTACTTGTATTGAGGAGAGCTTTGAGTACCAAAAGAGGAGAGCATGAAGAACAAAGGGAGAACATCTTCCATACACGTTGCACCATTCAAAGCAAAGTGTGTTCCCTCATCATTGATGGTGGGAGTTGTGCAAATGTGGCTTCCGTGACTATGGTGGAGAAGCTTGGTCTTCAAGCTTCGGCTCATCCTCACCCCTACAACATCCAATGGCTAAATCAAGGTAAGGGGTTGCAAGTTAATTCAAGATGCCTGATTTCATTTTCAATTGGGAAGCACTATCATGGTGAATTGTGGTGTGATATCATCCCCATGGATGCATGTCACCTTTTGTTGGGGAGACCTTGGTTGTTTGATCGGAAGGCCATACATGATGGCTATCTAAACACCTACACCTTCTACAAAGATGGGAAAAAGATCATGATGTAAAGGTCAATGGGAATGATCACACTCACTAACCTTACACCAAGGAAGACTCAAAACTCAATGTAGTTCACGGGCTGAAGTGGCACGGGCGTGCCGATGAGCACGGGTACACCGTGCCAACTTTCTGCCTGAAAGAACTAGATTAGGCTAGTTTTGCCCGGTTTGAGTGCTCTTCAATTCTAACTGATTTTCTATCTTTTTTGTGAGGTGGACTTGAAGGAAATGGGTGTGAATGATAGTAAAAAGAGGGGATAAGGAAGGGGAATGTAGAACAAGGTAGGTGAAGATGAATACTTTGGAAAATTAAGCAAACAACCTTGCTAATGATCCGGTAGGATGCAAAGGAGAGAGATAAGCTAAACTCTTGGATTGGATACAGTAATCACCACCAACCTTTGAGTCTAGGGCCCTTAATCTTAAAGATACAGAATCACCACTTAATCAAGGCTAAGACTCACTTGAACACCACTTAGTTTGGCCTAAACTAAGATAACCAAGCAAGGATTTGGTGAGGAAGCTTTGAAAGCTCTCTATGGTTTTTTCATTGAACAAAATCTGAAGTGTGCTTCATTATGGCCGTGCTTTCCCTTTTGTTGCTGGCCTTACAACCTTTCCTACTCAGCAAGCAAGTTAGAAGACACCTCACCTTACCCTCCTAGGGAGGAAAGGTGTTAATTAACTCTAATTCCCACGGTTAGAGTTAATCGGTTACAATCATACTTAATGCTAATCAAAATACACTTAAAACTTCAAGGAAAGCAAGACAAATGAAGATTACTACTTAATTAACTTGTCCTTAATCTCATTCAGCTTCAATGCAGCAAGGAAAGCATGTGCCCAGCCGAAAAGTGATCTCCTCTTGCGGCTGTCCAATAGGAAGCAAGATAGCACCCTCCTTGTCTTCCAATGAGAATCAAGAGATATTCTTGAGTTCTTTGATTGGTTGTGCCTTCCCTAGGTTGCCTTGGACGTGTGCCAACATAGAAGAGAGTGCCCATTCAGCTGAAGAGAAGGAAACCCTCTAGAGAAGGTAAAGTGCTGCTGTGATGTCAACCGGGTTCAGGGCCAGTTTTTTTCACCCGGTTTTCAGACTAAGTTTAACCCAAGCAAAAAGGGATATGATCTGGGTTTTACTCGTGGGGGGGAAGTTCAAGGTGTGTAAAAACCCCCCAATCAAGAAATTAAGGTTAAACAAGGCTTAAGTAGGGTAATCACGCCTAAACTTTTAACCGCGCAGAATTGGACCGATTCTGACCGGTTGGGAAAATGTCATTGATACTCCATCCTCTTTGTGGCATGATTTGAAACCAATGCCTGGACTTGAAAGCTAACATCCTGAGGATTCCAAAAATGCAAAATATTGGGCCTTAAGCCATCATATGGCTTAAGAAATCAGATGCACAAAACCGGGCTTATGCTGACCGGTTAACCCGTTTGTGCTGTTTTCGATTCCTTGCCAAAGGTGAGCCATCTTCTTGGTTTGGGACCTTGTTTTTGGACGACTTGGACTTGATACATCTTGACCAAGGTCTTGGCTACGTAGGACTCCATCATCCTCCCCTTGTTGAAAAGATTTGATCCTCAAATCTGGTGGGGAAGTGTCCGGATAGTAGGGGCTCAAATCAGCTACATTAAAGGTGGCTGAAACCTCAAAATACCAGGGAGATCAATCTTATAAGCATTGTCGTTGATCCTCTCCAAGACTTCAAATGGACCTTCCGCTCGTGGCATGAGTTTGTTTTTCCTTTTAGAAGGAAAATGTTCCTTTCTTAAATGGATCCATACCAAGTCTCCTGGTTGAAAAACAATCTTTCTCCTATGCTTGTTGGCGTGTGCTTCATAGGCTGCATTAGTCTTCTCAATTCGAGCCTTCACCAACTCATGGAGCTTTTGAATTTCTTTTACTCTTTGTGTGGCATCAACATGGGGCTTTTGATCTTGGGGTCGCGGGGTGAGGTCATTTGGACTTAAAGGATCAACCCCATACACCACTTTAAATGGTGAAAGACCAGTAGCTTTGCTAGGTGCCCGATTGAATGCAAACTCAGCATGGGATAAGAGTGAATCCCAGGCCTTCGCATTAGGTTTAATCAAAGCCCTTAGGAGAGTACCCAGGGTTCGATTAGTGACCTCAGTTTGGCCATCAGTCTGAGGATGACAGGTAGTACTAAACAGCAACTTAGTTCCAAGCTTTTTCCACAGGGTAATCCAGAAATGACCGAGGAACTTCGTATCCCTATCTGAAACAATGGTCTTAGGGATACCATGCAACCTTGTTACCTCTTTAAAATAGAGCTCGGCAATGTGTGTAGCATCATTGGTTTTGCAGCAGGAAATGAAATGTGCCATCTTCGAAAATCTGTCTACCACCACGAAGATTGAATCCTTTCCCCTTTGAGTCTTAGGTAGACCCAAAATAAAGTCCATACTCACATCTACCCAAGGGTAGGGTAGGTACGGGTAATGGCGTGTATAATCCGTGGGGTAAGGTATGACTCTTGGCTGCTTGGCACGTTCCACACCTTCTAAGGATGTCTTGAACATCCTTTTCCATCCCTGGCCAATAGTAGTGTTCCCTTAACATGGTTAAGGTTTTTGACTCTCCAAAATGACCGGCCAGGGAACTTCCATGAATTTCCCTGATTAGTAGTTCATGAGTGCTACACTTTGGAATGCATAACCGCACTCCTTTGAATAAATAGCCTTCTTGGGTTAGGAAGTCGCCCTTTGGATGCTTCAAACAAGCTGCATAGGGAGGCCCAAGGTCTTCATCTTGAGCATATAGACTCTTAAGATGCTCGAAACCCAGAATAAGGGCGTCTAACTGAAACATAAGGAGATGTCTCCTTGATAATGCATCCGCGCCTTGATTCAACTTTCCTGATTTGTGCTTGATAGTGAATTGGAAAGACTGTAGGAATTCAACCCACTTAGCATGACGTGAGTTCAGTTTGTGCTGACCCTGAATATACTTCAAAGCCTCATGATCTGAATGAAGTATAAACTCACTAGCCACTAAGTAATGACTCCAATGTTCTAGACACCGAATGATCGCATAGAATTCCTTGTCATAGGTGGAGTATTTTCTTCTTGAGTCACACAGTTTTTCACTGAAGAAGGCTAATGGCTTGCCTTCCTGAGTTAAAACTCCACCAATTCCTACTCCTGATGCATCACATTCAACCTCAAAAACTTTCTCAAAGCATGGTAGAGAAAGGACCGGTGCTTGAGTAAGTTTTTTCTTTACTTCTTCGAAGGCGGATTGAGCTTTAGGAGTCCATTGGAATGATGAACCCTTAAGCACTTCAGTCATAGGGGACATGATGGTGCTGAAGTTTCGAATAAACCTTCTGTAAAACGAAGCCAAACCATGAAAACTTCTAACATCATGTATACTTTGTGGTTGAGGCCAAGTGCGAATAGCCTCTATCTTCCCTTCACCAACTTTAATGCCTTCACTAGAAACAATGTAACCTAAGAATGTAACCTCATGAGTAAAGAAGGTACACTTCTTAAGATTACCATATAGCTGCTCACGTTCAAGGACATGCATGATCTGATTGAGATGATTTTAATGTTCTTGCTCGTCCTTGGAATAGATAAGAATGTCATCGAAGTAAACCACCACGAACTTGCCAATATAAGGTTTGAATACTTGATTCATCAACCTCACGAATGCGCTAGGAGCGTTGGAAAGACCGAATGGCATAACCAGCCACTCATATAAACCTCCTTTAGTCTTGAATGCAGTCTTCCATTCATCTCCCTCTCTTATTCTGATCTGGTAGTAACCACTTCGAAGATCAATCTTGGAAAAGACTTTAGAGCCATGTAACTCATCTAGCATGTCTTCAAGCCTAGGTATAGGATACCTATACTTGATGGTGATCTTGTTTATGGCTCTGCTGTCCACACACATGCGTTGGCTGCCATCCTTCTTAGGAACCAACAAAGCAGGCACGGCACAGGGGCTTAAGGACTCACGCACAAGTCCCTTTGACATCAATTCCTCTACTTGCCGTTGAATCTCCATGGTCTCCTTTGGGTTTATTCTGTAAGCTGGCTTGTTTGGAAGAACTGAGCCAGGAATGAGGTCAATATGGTGTTGGATATCCCGTTTAGGGGGTGAACCCGAGGGTATCTCTTCTAGAAACAAGTGACAGAATGCTTGGATGAGTGATTTGGCAAATGGATGGGTTGGTAATGGGGATTCTGGTTCTTCTTGTATGGTTAAGATCTACTCCTTAAAAGCCTTGAATTCATGATTCGAAGCCCTCAAAAGAGTTTCACTAAAAGTGAGTAAACAACCAGGATGTTCATGGCCTTTTGTGGGTTTGTTCTTGAGAATTTCGGATGGTGATAATGGTTTTAGAGTAATCTTCTTGCCTCTCATAGACAAGGAATATGTGTTCATGAAACCATCATGGGTCACCCTTCGGTCATACAACCAAGGCCTTTCCAACAATACATGGCATGCATCCATAGGTATAACATCACACCAAAGTTGGTCTTGATAGTTCTTACCAATGGATAATGAAATGAGACACCTTGAATTAACTTGAAGCCCTTTGCTTTGATTCAACCATTGTATATTGTATGGATGGGGATGGGCCGTAGCTTGCAAACCTAGCTTTTCAATCATGGTAAGGGACACCACGTTTGCACAGCTCCCACCATCAATAATCAACGAACAGACCTTGCCTTGAACCGTGCACCTAGTGTGGAATATGTTTTCTCTTTGTTCATCCTTGGTGCGCTTTTGGCCGTTCAAGACTCTCCTCAAAACTAACATTTCTCCCTCATCAGCTTCCTCCTCAACTTCTTCTTGACTCTCTTCATGCTCTTCTTCAGTTTTACCTTCATTTTCACCTTCCTTTTCTTGCTCATCCACGGTTCTCCATTCGGCCAAAGTGATGACCTTGCGGTTTGGGCACTCTGAAACAATATGGCCAAGTCCTTGGCACTTGAAACATCTTCCAGTGCTCATAGGATTGGGGTTTGGTCGAATTGGGGTAGCTGGGGCCTTTTGTGGTGCTTGGGTTCTTTGTGGATTGAAAGGAAAGGGATTTTGTGGCTTGGAAACTGGTTGGGAACTCCCCTTGTTAAAAGGTTAGTTTCAGATTGGAGGCTTTTGATGTGGAGGTTTGAAAGTTTGCTTAGCTTTCTTTTGTTGCTCAACCTTGTGAGCAAGTACGCAAACCTCATCAAATGTGGTGTAAGCTTGTAATTCCACAACATTAGAGTACTTAGGATCAAGTCCTCCCAAGTACCTTACAATCGCTTGCTCTTCTGGTTCTTGCAAATCACATTTAATCACAAGCTTCTCAAATTCTCTAGTGTATTCTTCAACACTAAGATTGCCTTGACTCAGATTATGAAGTTGTGAATAAAAATCTTGGACATACGTGGGGGGTAAAAATCTAGCTTTTAACTTGGATTTCATTTTCTCCCAAGTTCTGATTTTGGACTTACGTTCCCTAACTCTCTTAGCACACAAGTTGGTCCACCATAAAGAAGCATACTTACGGAGTCTTAATGCCACCAACTTGACTTTCTTTTCTTCTGGAACGTCCTTGTATTCGAATACCCTCTCCACAGTGTGCAACCAGTCCAAGAAGTCTTCTGGATCAAGCTTGCCTTCATATTCTGGAATCTCAACTCTAAAATCGTTAGAGTTACCTTGTCCTCTTGGCTCTTGTCGTGGTTCTCTGAATGGCTCTTCATCACTTGAGGACTCTAGGTGGTGACTGAACACTTGCTCTCGGCCTTGCGATGCAGAATGAAATGATTCTTCATTGAGTTTTTGCTTTTGCTTGAGGAAGACACCCAATTGCTTTCGTAAATACTCATTTTGGGCCTTGAGCTCTTGGTTAGAAGAAGTAATCTCATGATTATTCTTCAAGACAGCATCAAGTTTTCTTCTATGCTCATACTAGTACTCATGTTTGTGTTTGAGAAATGAGAAAGAAGGGAGTTTGGATGTGTGGATTCAATACCTTAGGCCAAAGATGAAACTCAGCTCTGATACCAAATATGATGTAAAGGTCAATGGGAATGATCACACTCACTAACCTTACACCAAAGAAGATTCAAAACTCAATGTAGTTCACGGGCTGAAGTGGCACGGGCGTGCCAGTGAGCACGGGTACACCGTGCCAACTTTCTGCCTGAAAGAACTAGATTAGGCAAGTTTTGTCCGGTTTGAGTGCTCTTCAATTCTAACTGATTTTCTAGCTTTTTGGTGAGGTGGACTTGAAGGAAATGGGTGTGAATGATAGTAGAAAGAGTGGGATAAGGAAGGGGAATGTAGAACAAGGTAGGGGAAGATGAATACTTTGGAAAATTAAGCAAACAACCTTGCTAATGATCCGGTAGGATGCAAAGGAGAGAGATAAGCTAAACTCTTGGATTGGATACAGTAATCACCACCACCCTTTGAGTCTAGGGCCCTTAATCTTGATTAAGATACAGAATCACCACTTAATCAAGGCTAAGACTCACTTGAACACCACTTAGTTTGGCCTAAACTAAGATAAGCAAGCAAGGATTTGGTGAGGAAGCTTTGAAAGCTCTCTATGGTTTTTTCATTGAACAAAATCTGAAGTGTGCTCCATTATGGCCGTGCTTTCCCTTTTGTTGCTGGCCATACAACCTTTCCTACTCCGCAAGCAAGTTAGAAGACACCTCACCTTACCCTCCTAGGGAGGAAAGGTGTTAATTAACTCTAATTCCCACGGTTAGAGTTAATCGGTTACAATCATACTTAATGCTAATCAAAATACACTTAAAACTTCAAGGAAAGCAAGACAAATGAAGATTACTACTTAATTAACTTGTCCTTAATCTCATTCAGCTTCAGATGCAGCAAGGAAAGCATGTGCCCAGCCGAAAAGTGATCTCCTCATTGCGGCTGTCCAATAGGAAGCAAGATAGCACCCTCCTTGTCTTCCAATGAGAATCAAGAGATAATTCTTCTTGCAGCCCTTTTTTCATTGGTTGTGGCCTTTCCTAGGTTGCCTTGGACGTGTGCCAACATAGAAGAGAGTACCCATTCAGCTGAAGAGAAGGAAACCCTCTAGAGAGGGTAAAGTGCTGCTGTGATGTCAACCGGGTTCAGGGCCAGGTTTTCACCCGGTTTTCAGACTAAGTTTAACCCAAGCAAAAAGGGATATGATCTGGGTTTTATTCGTGGGGGGGAAGTTCAAGGTGTGTAAAAACCCCCCAAGCAATAAATTAAGGTTAAACAAGGCTTAAGTAGGGTAATCACACCTAAACTTTTAACCGCGCAGAATTGGGCTGATTCTGACCGGTTGGGAAAATGTCATTGATACTCCATCCTCTTTATGGCATGATTTGAAACCAATGCCTGGACATGACAGCTAACATCCTGAGGATTCCAAAAATGCAAAAATATTGGCCTTAAGCCATCATATGGCTTAAGAAATCCGATGCACAAAACCAAGCTTATGCTGACCGGTTAACCCGTTTGTGCTGTTTTCGATTCCTTGCCAAAGGTGAGCCATCTTCTTGGTTTGGGACCTTGTTTTTGGACGACTTGGACTTGATACATCTTGACCAAGGTCTTGGCTAGGTAGGACTCCATCAGTTAAGGACCTGGGCATACAGCTTCGGACTGTCCGAACCATAAGGTGGTTATACTAGCTGAATGGTCAGTCGTGAAGGAAGAGTTTGAAGAGGAAGAAAATAAGGATGAATGTGAGCATGAACTTGAGCAAACTCCAGAAGAAGTAGTGGAAGAGGCTAATGAAAGTGAACTGCTAGTTTTGAGAAGATTTTTAAGCAATTAAAAGGGAGTAAAAGATGAACAAAGGGAGAACGTCTTCCATACTCGTTGTATGGTTCAAGGGAAGTTGTGTTCTTTGATTATTGATGGAGGAAACTATGCAAATGTGGCTTCTCTACGCATGATTGAGAAACTAGGATGCTAAACCATGACACATCCACACCCCTACAACATTCAATGGCCAAATCAGGAATTCAGGTGAACCCATGATGCTTGATTTCTTTCTCTATTGGAAAGAACTATCAAGATGAACTTTGATGTGATGTTATTCCCATGGATGTTTATCATATGCTTTTGGGGAGACCATGGCTATACGACCATAAGGTTATACATAATGGTTACGTAAATACTTACTCCTCTACTAAGGATGGCTAGAAGATTATTTTAGCTCCTTTACCCCAATCAAACTCCATGAAATCAAGCCTCAAAACAAGCTTAAACATTCTAATTTGCTACTGATGGTAGGGGAGCCATTACTAACGGCTTCTTAACATGAATTCAAAGCCTTTAAAGAGTGGATTTTCAGCATGCAAGATGAACCAGCAACCCCTTTACCCACTCATCCCGTGGCTAAAACACTCATACAAAACTTCTGTCATTTGTTTCCTGAGGAGATACCTACGGGTTTATGGAGATCTCTCCATACCCCTTAATTTGGAAACTCAAATCAGCAAAGATAATTATATTTTGAAGGTCCAAGTGTAAATAAATGATCCATTTTTAGTTCAATAAGCTAAGTAGCAGGTCATGGGTTTAAGTCAGCAGCAAACCCATTTTTGAGAGCTTAATTACTTAGGCCCCCCTGGAGGTTTCAGTCTAATATTTTGCAATGGGTTTGAAGTTCAAGAAGTTAGCTTTCCAGCAAAGTGAGTTTCATCTCTGATGTAAGTCCCAAGGGGAAGGAAATAACCCAAGTACTCTCGTCGAAGGAGGCTAGAAAACAAGCAAATTCTCACGGCCAGGAGTGGCACGGTCGTGCTTGATGGCACGGGGTGACCGTGCCAATTCACTGCCTAGCTTGCCTAGGTAAGCTCTTCTTCACGGTTTGAGATAGCTTTGAAGGTTATTGGAAGTTCGATGCAATCAGCTATGTTAAGGCTTGATTTTGTATGGTAAGAGGAATCAAGGAGTAAAGGAAGTGAGGAAAGTAAAGAGGATGAAGAAACACTAAGAAGAACAAGAAGTAACTCACGGTTTGAGAGGAGTGAAACCAAGAGTTAGTTTGTGAACTTCAAGAGTGTTTAATGAAACCTTGGATAGTTCTAAGCTGGATGATTAGATAAGATACACCACTAATCATTTAGCTTAGGGCCCTTAATCTTAGATTAGGATAAGATACACCACCTAACCAAAGATCAAGACTCACTTGGTCACCACCTTAATCGGCCACAATTAAGGATAAGCAAGTTAAGTGTTTAAGAAATCACAAGACACAAAGTCTTTGCTCTCAACTTTAATACTCAAAACTTATATTACTCAATGAACAACTAAGGCCCTTATATAGCCTTCAAAATACACTAAAAGAGAGCTGAGTGGTGCTTAATCAAGCAGCTCAAAATGACCTGCTTGGCAGCCTTCCACCTTAAGCAAACCCCTTGAAGGAGGAAAACCACCAGGCTAAGCAACCGGGTGTCAAGCAGCCGGTTTCTGCCTCCACTTGCAACGCACGTTTGACACCTCCAATGATGACTAATTGCTACGTTTCTTACATGGTTGGAAACCTCAAGATGTCTAGATTACCCTCCTTTTTGAATCATAGCAATTGGACGTCATTTGCCCCTTGAATCAGCCTGATTCCCAAAACCGTGCAGATTGGACTCCAAAACAGCACAGGTTTACTAATTAGCTTAGTTCACTAACCAATTGAACTCCAAATCTGGTAATTCCAATTTGAAATGAAAGCTAAGATCTTGGGGACCCAAAATATGTAAAAATTCAAGACTTAAGCTAAACTATATCATAAGAAATAAAAAGAACAAAACCGGGTTCATCCTGGCCCTGCTGGGCAGTATTGACACCTTGGCTTTAATTGCTGATTTGAACGACCAAATGAAGTCCAAATTGGATGAAACTTGATTTGTTGGAAAGCTAACATCTTGATCTTCAAATACATCAAAAAATATTAGACTTAAACCTTAGTGTGTTTGAGAAATTAAGCACACAAAAATGGGTTAGCTGCTGGATTTAACCCTTGCCCTGCAGTTTCAATGTTTAATCAAAACTTGGATGATTTATTCATCCTTAAACCAGTATAATAAGATTACCTAATTTGATTTGATTCTTTTTTAACAAAAGGGATGGAGGGATTTCCATCATACTCCCCTTGTTAAAAATGATTTGCCCTCAAATCATAGTAGGTAATGAACTCCTCTTTTTGCTTCAATTCTGGTTGAAATAAAATCAACCATGAAAACAAGCCTCTTTTGAACTTAGAGACTTTCTTCTTTACCTTCCCCTTGTTGATTGGAATGGTGGACGTAGGGGGCGCCTTGAACATGATTGGAACCACTTTCTCACATGCTCTTAATTCAGGATTAGGAACTGTAAGGAATGATTCTGAATTGAATTGACAGAAGGTTCATTTGTGATGTATATGTGGGTGGTAAGTGAACCAAATCAAACTCAAACAAATTCTAAACAAGAATCAAACCAAAGAAAAGTGAATATGGAAGATAGATTGAGATGGATCGAAGAATAATAACAAAAGAAAAAACAAAGGATAAACAAGGCCTTGCACTTGAGATAATCCTTCACGGAGCCACTCAAGGGCTTGATCTTGGGCAAATTCTCTTGTCTTTACCAAGGAATCACTCCAATTGGAAAAAGGAAGAGAACCTAGAACATCACTTGAACTTGCCAAAATTCAATATATAGAACTAGAGATTTGGAACACTTTTGAGAATCACACTCAAAGGTATTTGTATTTCACTTGGGAAAGCTTACAACTCTGAATGAATAGCTTCACACGCCCCTCCCCTTTTTATAGACTCAGCAAAAGACAATCAAAGGACTCAAATAACTCCTAACAATTAAAACTAGCTAATGAAAAGTCTAAGAAAAATGAAAAGACTCATCATAAAAAGGGGTGGGGGAGGTTACAAGGAATATTCTAGGATTTTTGCAGTTGATTACATCAATCTAGAAGCATCTAAAACGTGCACAATATCAGCCACACAAATATATGTAACCTAAGACTCTTCATATTCCCAGCATTAATCCTTGCAACTGCTTCAACTTCAACAGAGCATAACTTCCAGAATACTCGGCCAAATCACGCGTTCTTGGGCTTGTTAGAAAGCCCTGGAAGTCTAGTTTCCAGAATGGGCTCATTTGCTCAATTTGGATAAGCGGTTTAAAAGTTATGGCCAAAACAATGCACCTATCTCAGACTGGACTGGATCAGCATAACGTATCTTTAAGTGATATTTTGCCCAATCAAATGATGTCCAAATTAAACAAACTTGGGCTTATTTGAAAGATGAAATCTTAAGGTTCAAAAGCACATGGGCCCTCAAGTTGTGGGTCCACTTGAGCTTGTCCAAAAGTGGTCACAAAAATGGGGTTCCGTAGGGATAAATTCCGCACCAAATTTCTAGCAAAGCTTAACGTCTTTTTGACCTCTCCATAGTGTCGCGAGTCTTTGAACTCACTTAAGAAGACCAAATAGGCACATTTCCATGCATGATCTTCTTTGACCCTTTTCTTCCTTGAAATTGGACTTGAATAAAAATGATGCATATGGAAATATGCATCATACTCCCGGGTTGTTTTGAGTTTGTCCTCAAACTCAAAGGGTTGGCAAGCCTCTCAAGAAAGGGGTCGCGCTTACAATATGGGAGCTTTTGGGAAAGGAGGTCACAGGGCATCACCTCTAGAGAGATATAGAAGAGGGTGAGGGGAGGATGATAAAACGGGTCATACCTGGTGAGGAGAAGAGGCGGAAGTGAGAAATCTTCTTTGGGGGTAAGGGTTTGGGAAGGATGAATGAGGGTTAAGGCTTGTCGGTCCTTTTGTGGCTTGAGGGGTTGGGAAGGTTGAATGGGGGTTAAGGTGAATTCTTCTTGGGTCAAGAGTTGCTCAACTTCTTCAATAACCCCACATGCCCCCAACTCGGGTGCTTGGAGTTCGGTAGGGCGTACTTCTTGAATCAAGAGTTGTTCAAACTCTTCAGCAACCCTACATGGCTTCATCACTTTAAGGTCTTTAACTACATGCTCTTCAATTCTTGGGGGTATGCTCAAATTCACCTCATTATCTTCTTGGCACCCTTCTTGGGTGAAGGATTGCTCAATTTCTTGCACAATCTCTTCTTGCTTCAACTCGGATCTTTGGGCATCAAGTTCAAAGGTCTCTTCATCACCACAGTCACCAAAAACAAGAGGTAGGTCAACTAGGCCCGACCCTTTTTCTCCAAAGATCTCTTCATCTTTGTTGGAGTTAAGTTTCTCCAAATAAAAGAAGGAAGTAGAGCTAGAGTTACAAGCACTCATTGGAGTTCCCTTGTTGAAATGAAGGGTTTTAGAAGAGGAATTAAAGCCGTTTACCTCAAAGGAAACAAATGGATGCTTGTGTAAGTAAGAGGTTGGAGCGAAAGTATCCATTAATTTACCTCTTAACTTAACCCATATTGTGATCTTACTTTTTCCTCTCTTCTTCCTCTTATACTTGTACTTTTCCCACCATTCAAGCGCATGGCCTCGGAGCTTCTTGATAACCACCTTAAACTTCTCTTGCTCGTCAATATTGTAGCGAGTGAAGACTTGATCCACTTTGGAAATCCAGTAAGGGAAATCTTCTTTTTGGCCACGACACTTTGGAGTTTCAAGGATGACCATCTCCTTTTCAATCAAAGCAATCTCTTTTCGCAAGTTCCCAAGAGAAATCATGATGGATGAATGCTTAAGGGTTCTTTGTGGGTTATGTGTTTAGGCTAGAAAAAGGTTGTTTTGGAGAAGAGGAGGGAGGGCACGGTCGTGCAATGGGGCACTGGGGAACCGTGCTATGCTTCGACTTGAGGAAATGCAGAAAAGTATGGTGGCACGGTCGTGCTGGTAGGCACGGGGGCACCGTGTGAACTTTCTGGCCTGTGGACACTCGACGTTCACGGTTTTTTTTTTTTTTAATGTATTTGGGTGTGATGTGGGTCACTTTAAAAGCCTTGGCTCTGATACCAATTGATGTATATGTGGGTGGTAAGTGAACCAAATCAAACTCAAATAAATT
>JAKOGI010002275.1:0-124784 GCA_029747015.1 Carnegiea gigantea
TATATATATGCGTGCATAATCATGTATATGTGTGTGTGTGTGTGTGTGCGCGTATACGCAACGCCCCCAACCCGTGGAGAGGTCACACCGCCTGGACTCCCAAGAAGGAAATCCCTAAGGCTCTTGAAGATCGCTGGTTTGAATTAGCATTTAAATAGTCATTCTAAAACAAAACTGCAAGTGTTTTCTCTATTTTGGCAACATTTTAGGGTCGTGGCTCAGCTAAAGTTGCCTGTAAACTGGTAATAAGGTATAACATGTGCTGAAATACCCCAAATTCACCACCTCGGTGACTCGCCCGGGATTACTCACAATCAAACAACTAACAGAAGGGTCATAATGATACATATACAGGTACACAACCGGCTACATGCTTACACATACAATGTGAGTTATATATTTACAACATTATAAGCATCGAACACTTCGCAAGGCTGGTAAAAGAGTCCTGGTGGGTCGGCATCAAAAGAAGTTCAAAGTATCCATCATACATGCTCAACTGAACCTGGACAAAGGGAGTAAGTTAAGGGATGAGCAACTACATGCTCAGTGAGAATTCCTCAACTTCTTAAAACTAAAATAGCTGCAGGTAATAATACTAATAATAGCCACGTATCACGTATTTATGCTTTACTATCATTCTAGGAATTCATAATCCCCAAGGAAAGTTTACCATCCTTAAACTTCAATCCAGCCACTCAACTCATTTCTAGGCCCTTAATAACCAAACTTCCCTACTAGTAGGCATTCAGGCACATAGACAAGTAGACAACAAGGATTGAGTAAAATGTTTTCAAACTCACTTTAGACAACAAGGTGACTCATGTTGCTGACCAAGGATGGTTTATAAATCACCTTAGTTTCTTCAAGACTCATAATTCTTTCTAAAAGTTAAACTAGTAAGAAAGACTTGGCAGGAAACATTCTTCCGTAGAATATGCACATTAAAAAGCTTGAATGTACAATGCATTACTAGCATGTAACCATGCTTCATTTGAAACTTCATTGAACTATACTTGGAGACACGTTTATAAAATATGTGCAGGATATGTACATTTGAAAGATTTCTTTCTTTTCTTAAAAACACTTTACTTAGCCTCTTGAGGCTCATATTCTTTAAAAGAACTTCTTTCATAATGGTCCTCTAATGACCCTTGTAAGCTTTTCAAATCTTATTCAATATGGCCTCATAATAGCCCTTAGAAATCTTTCTTTTCTGAAATGCTTAAAATGCCAACATGCCAATTTCGTATTTATTAGGAACTTAATCATAGCATAAAAACATCTTATTGTGATGGCTAGGGGAGATCTACACTGCCCCTAGGTGAGATCGTCACTCATAACTCACGTTATCCCCGGAGTATATGAACTTAACTTAATGGCCAAAATGCGTCTTAGCAGAGCAGCTCTAACTTCGATATTGTCCTCTGTGGGGCAACAACTCACACCAAGATAGTCATATCTTGAGTTCAGTTCACGCGTCACACATTATAATATATCTAGGGAATAGCTCACACCAAGATAGTCATATCTTGAGTCCAGTTCCCGAAAACAGCTCACGTCTTCTTTGCATCCAATTCCCAACATTACCTTAGGGGGAAACAGCTCACACCATCTTTAGGTCCAGTTCCCACCCTCAAGGTTTGGCCAATTGCCTAACACTTTGTTAGCCTTTAAAACATATTCCATTTCTCTTTTTCAGTTGCTTACTTTGCTAACATCTTACTTTTTAATAAAACGACCATAACCTTTCCAAATGTTTATAGTTCATTCGTTTTTAACTTAGAAAATTCTTGTAAACGTAATAAGTTTGCTAACTCGTAAATCGACTTCGTTTTTAACTTAAAACTTCTTATAAACAAAATAAGTTTGCTAACTCATAAATTGAAACTCATTTGGAACTTAAGGTACTTAGTTAGTGTTTAATTCAAACTAGGTTCGTAATAAAATTCTCAGATGCCACTTTTCAATTCGTTTCAAACCTTTTTTTTTAAACTCAAAATGGAGAATGCATAATAACTAAAGCCTTAAAACATTTTAAAACTTATCACTATTCCAAAGTTAAGGTGCTTGGGTTGCTCATAATTCAAACAAGGTTTCTCCATAATTTTTCAACATAAATGCTTCTTAAAATCATAATGATTTTACTAGCTCGTAACTCGAAACTCAATCGAAACTTGAATAAGTAGTTAGCATACAAATTAGCTAAATTTCATAATTAGTAACTTAAGATGTCCTTTTTCAGGATGTTTAAATCCTTTTAAATGCAAGGAGTAGTTATATAAAAACCAATGCCTTAAAACAATTTCGAACTCACTTTTAGCTCGCTTTTAAACTTCCTAAACCTATCGACTATTCAGTTGAGTCGTTCACGAAGTAGTTCGATAATTTACGATTCCTTTTAGGCTATAAACATCTTCATAAACTATCAGGCAGTTGGTAAATACTTAAAAGCATTCGCAATCATAAAAACAAGCTTTCTAAACGACCCTTTTTTTAAAAGACGTCTAAAATTTCAAGAATTGGTCACATAGTATCACGTAGCATATTAGGGGAAAAGGGATTCGCACATTCACACACTTCATAGCATGACTTGGCAGATTCTACTTAATGAGCCACACATGGCCTCGCAATCCACACGATTGCAGCAATTCATAACCCAGGCTCCCTCCTCACACAACACATACCACAAGAACCTTAACTTTCTCATTAGTTCCACCTCAAACCATCCAACTACCAAGCTCGGTTCAATATTGACATCCACAACCCAATAATGCATAGAACGATCATATATTAGTATAACATTCATGCTTAATAACCAACATAGAGTTTAAGTGTACTAACCGATGCAATAGAGACTTTGAACCGATATTTTGCTTTCTAGTTCGCAAACCAATATCCATAGGCATAATATTCCATTGTCATTTCTATGAATAGACTATTAATCATGCCCAACTGATTTAGCTATAATCCTTAGACCCAATTCGGTCTACTCCACCATTATTTCAATTATTCAACTAGCCTCTTAAGCCTTCAAAATAGGATTTAAGTGTGATAAATTGCTACTATAACAGTCTTACAGCACATTCTGTTTATTCCAAAATCTTCAACTAACCGATTCATTCAACCATGCATCGAATCAACATGTAATCTAACCCAAAATTAGTATCATGCATGTAATTTTTCAATACCGATTCTAATTCATCCAAACTGATTTCCAAGCTTAGAATCAACATGCACTAACTAAATTTAATTAAAATCATTGAAAATATTAATAATTAGGAGTAAAGAAATCTCCACCTCGATTGGATGATCGTTCGAAGCTGCTGGCTCAGCTCTAGGCGATCGAACAGCACCAACCCTTTGGCTCTTGCTCACCACGCACGTCAGTCCCGAAAACGTGCCCAAATCGTGCAAATCAAACCCCTAATTTGGCCCAAAACCTCACTCACTGACTTGAATTTGAGATGGGTGCCTGAAGCTTCAAATTTGCCCCCAATTTATAGAGGATTTGGAGTAGTTAACAACTAGATTGCATGGTTGAGCTTTTATAAGTGTCTAGGCTCTAAAATTCGTGCTCAAACCCACCGAAAATGTGGTGGGTTCTTCTCGGTTTTGCCCAGATTTCACACCAGATGGAAGCTACCTCGTGAGGAATGTCGAATGGGTAGAATTTGCAGCTATGTGTGGCGAAAATCTGCTCGAATTCGAGCTTTTCTGGAGCATGTATGGAGGAGAATGAGAGGAGGAAGAAGAAGAGCAAAGAGGAGGGAGAGATGTCCGGGTTCGAGGGGGTCGCCGCAGGGAAGAGGGAGAAAAAAGGGTTACAAAAATGCCCCTCCCTGCCATTTTTGTTCTAAGCTGTTCGATACTTAGCACCGCTAGTCTAATTTGTAACCCGAATTCTAAACCCAAAATTGATAACACGACCTTTCATCGATTACTCGTTTCCAAAAATATCTAGGTTTGATTTAATAAACATCGAACTACTTCTAAGGTTGACAATCTAATCATATTCGAGTTCCTACTTGAATTAGTCCTCATTAATAACCGCTAATAACGCTTATTAAAAATCATTGAATAAATTTTCAAACTAATAATAATAATAGTAATAATTTTAATAGCGACATTATTCTTTTTAACAAAGTTATCGCTCACATAGGCATATCGATAATAATTTAACTCGTGTCGTTAAAAAAATATGATTTTTATAACATAAAAAGGCATTATGAGCAGCCTAATGGAAAATAAAGCACGCGGGCATTACTATGTGTGTGTGTGTGTGTGTGTGTGTGTATATATATGAACCAGGCCCGCTGCAGTAGATGGACTTAGAATTGATCCAATAGGACACAGTATGGCGAAAATAGTCGCTGAAACTCAGGGGCCTGTAGTTCTTTTGGGGCCAGATCCAGACACTGCCTAGGGTACTACAAATGAAAGGTGGAGCCTGGCCCAATAATCCAAAATTCAGCCCATTAGGCAGAGTGAGCGAGTTCGCCAAGCTCCAAGACACCTTGCTGATTACATTTACTGTAACACTTAGTTGAAAGACCCTCCTGCTACCACTCCTTTCAACACAGTTCCTTGGCTGCTCTTTATCCGATTGTCAGTTTTATCACATGTAGTAATTTGTCTTCTACTCATCAAGTCTTTTAAGCTGCTATCATAAAAAGTTGTGGAGCCTAGGTATAACCATGAAGTAGCTAAAGATCCCTTATAGCAGAAGGCTATGGTAGAGGAGATATGAGCTCTTGAAGAAAAGTAGACTTATACCATCGAAGCGCTACCTGCTGAGAAGAAGCCGCTTAGTTGCAAGTGGGTATACCATGCCAGGTACAAGTCGGATGGGTCCATTGAAAGATACAAAGCCTGATTGGTGATTTGGGACGATCATCAAGTTGAAGGTTTTGACTTCAACGAAACGTTTGCTATAGTGGCTAAGATGACTAGCATTTGAGTTTTTTTATCTGTTGCAATTGCAAAAGGTTGGGAATTGCATTAGCTGAATGTCAACAATATTCCTGCATGGTGATTTGGAAGACGAAGTGTACATGAAATTACCTACTAGATTTACTTCAAGCACACCACATAAGGTATGTTGCTTAAGAAACTCCGTTTATGGTTTACGGTAAGCACCAAGACAATTGTTTGCTAAGTTATCTAGCAAACTGGAGGCTTATGGCTTTATCCTCTCTTATGCCGATTATTCTCTATTCACCTATAGCAAGGGACATGTTTTCTTAGCGCTAATTGTGTATGTTAATGATATTATTCTTGCTGGTAATGACACTCTCGCTTGTCAACAATTCAAAGAATATCTCAATATTTGTTTTCGAATTAAGGATCTTGGTCCTTTGAAGTATTTCCTGGGTATTGAAGTGGCTCGAGGGCTAAAGGCATTGTTCATATATCAAAGGAAATATGCCTTGGAGATTGTCGGTGAGTGTGGACTTCTTGGTGGTTAGCCCACCACTTCTCCCGTTGAAGAAAATCATAAATTAGCGCTTGTTTCAGGAGAATTATTTGATGATCCTACACAATATAGGAGGCTAATTGGGAGGCTTATTTATTTGACAATCACTCGGCCAGAACTTAGCTACGTTGTTCATGTTATGTCACAATTCATGCAAGCCACGCAGACTAACCATTTCAACGCCACTAGATTTGTGCTTTGCTATATCAAAGGTAACCAGGAATTGGTGTTTTACTCCATGCTAATAGTAACTTATAAGTGTATGCCTACTGTCACTATGATTGGGGTGCCTACCCACTTACATGATGGCCTTTGACTAAGTATTTTGTGACTCTTGGTGGGTTGCCTGGTTCATGGAAGACAAAGAAACAAACAATTATATCTCGCTCCTCGTTAAAAGCAGAGTACTGGTCCATGGCAGCATTAGCAACAAGTGAGCTAATTTGGCTAAAGTATCTTCTTATCGCTCTTAGGGTCTTACCTGATTAACACATGATATTGTTCTGTGATAGTCAAGCAGTAATGCATATTGTTAGGAATCCAGTGTTCCATCGGAAGACTAAACACATTGAGATCGACCATCACTTTGTCTGTGAAAGGCTTCTTACCAGAGATTTGGTTTTATCATATCTATCTTCTAATCATCAACTTGCACATTTGTTCACCTAGGCACTCGAAACCAAACAGTTTCTACATCTACGCGACAAGTTCGGCATGATTGGCAATCATGTACCAAGTCGAAAGGGAGTATTACAGAAAATATATTATCGTGAATATTATTAAGATTTTTGTAATTATCGTTTCCTAATATTTGTGCTTAGCTTTTACAAGAAGTTAGGGTTATATTTATTTGGAGCCTCTAAGGGGTGTGCAACAGCAAGAGAAAAATCATGAGAGGGCAACAGGCCACTCAAACAAAAAACGTCAAATTCTCTTCTCTGTTTATTCATTCATTCCACTTGTAATTGTTTTCATTGAGCATATGTGATTTCTAGGGTGATTGAAGAAGTCATTCAAATCCATTAGTTGTCAGTGAGTCAACTCCAGTAAACAAGGCCAAATTTGAGCCATATGTAACAGATCTTGGGGGTTCTCTTCGATCGTATAAAGGGCTTAAAAACCATTGGGCTCCAAGCCATTTAGTAGCTGTGCCAGTTTTATGGTCTCTAGGCCATAAGATCTTGGAGGCAACCTTTCAGCTATGCCTTATAGCTGGGAAAAAACACAAAATAACCACTCCGTTGAAGTTTCCAAGTAGCAACTCCAAATCAAAGTACGCAATCTTTGTAAAATGACACGAGTCAATGAAGAAAGTATGCACACCCTGTTACACACTGAATGTTTTCAAAAGAAGGCATGCAAGAAAGCATAGGCATGTAGAAAGATGAAATGCTATCAATGGAAGCTACAGATTTACAGGGACTGCGCTACTTTGACTCAACCAAAAAGTATAAACCCAGATGTGTTTTCAGGTGTAACACTCCCAGCCCCTAGGGTCAAGAGCGTTATGTTTTCTTACTTCTCACTTCATTCTTGGGATGAAACGGACAAAGTTTTACCTATAAACTGATCATTTCCCAGGCTAAAAGCCTCACAACAAATCCCTGCATGGAATGAAAACATATAAAACTTCTAGAACAAGCTAAACAGCTACACGCCGGAGTCCACAGCTCTACGAGACACTCGCCCGGAGTACACCAACCATAAAGTTCATTAATGGAGAAGAAAATCAAATATACAACTCAACGGTTACATAACCGGAGTACTAGGGTTTACATCCCAAAACGCAGCTAATTTCAACTAAAGACATCTAATCAATCAGATGGTTGGCTCACATGGCCATACAGAGCGACTCATAAACAATATGCATTATATGAGTTAGAAAACTCAGTTTATAACAACTACAAACCAGAAATACGTTATATTATATCGTTAAACTCATGAATCTACTTCTATATGGCACACATAACTCTTTTTCAACCAGGGGTAAACTTCAACTCCGTATAAGTGGCTTGACTGTCACCTGTCATAACAAAAGCCTGGGGAAAAAGGGGAAAGAGTAATGGGGTGAGCAACCACACGCTCAGTGAGAATTCCCCTACTCCTTAAAACTAAAACAATTAGAGGCAATAATACTAATAATAGTCACATATCACGTATTTATATTTTACTATCATATTAGGCAATCATGGTCCCCAAGGAAAGATTACCCTCTTTAAACTTCATTCCAGCTACCCAACTCAATTTTAGGCCCTTAATGACCAAACTTCCCTTCTAGTAGGCATTCAGGCACACAAACAACTAGACAACAAGGATTGAATACAAAGGCCTTCAAACTCATCTTTGAAAACATAGTGACTCTCGATAAATACCAAGAAGGGTTTATAATCCACACCAACTCCTTCACAGCTTATAATTCTTTCTAAAAGTTCCCAAAACCTCTAAAATGGTAAGAAAGACTTGCCAAGAACATACTTTCATAGAATATGCACATTAAAACGAATAATGCAACATTTGAAACTTCATTTGACAATACTTGGAAATCCTTTTATAAAAGATGAACAGGAGGTGCACATTAGAAACTTCATTTGAAAGCTTTCTTTCTTTTCTCAAAAACACTTTACTCAGCCTCTTGAGGCTCGTATTCTTTAAAAGAAACTCCTTTTCTCACTTATTAGAAACTTACTCATAACATAAAAGCATCTTATTGTGCTGGCTAGGGAGGTCAACACTGCCCTCAAGTGAGATCGTCACTCTTAATCTACATTATCCCCGGGGTATACATACTTAACTTTTGGGCAAAACACGTCTTAGCATAGCAAATCTAACCTCGAGACTATCCTCTGTGGGGCAACAGCTCACACTAGGTTAATCATATCCTGAGTCCAGTCCCCCTTAAGGTTTTCTTACGTGTTAAAACTTCATAACTTATCTGGAGAACAGCTCACACCAACATAATTCATATCTTGAGTCTAGTTCCCAGGAATTGCTCACACCAAGATAATTCATATCTTGAGTCCAGTTCCTAACTTTTCTTTAGGGGGAACAGCTCACGCCATCTTTGCGTTCAGTTTCCAGAAACAGCTCACACCAAGATAACTCATATCTTGAGTCCAGTTCCTATCCTCTGGCCAATTGCCTAGCACTTTCTTAGCCTTTAAGATCGTATTTCATTTCTCTTTTTCAAATGCTTACTTTGCTGAAAACTTACTTTTTAAGAAAACAACTATAATCTTCCTAAATGCTTATAGCTCATTTCGTTTTTAATTTAGAAACTTCTTATAAACATACTAACTCGTAAAACGACTTTACTTTTAACTTTAAGCTTCTTATAAACGCAATACGTTTACTAATTCGTAAAACGACTTCGTTTCTAGCTTAAAAACTTCGTATAAACGTAGTTTGCTAAATCATAAAACGATTTTGTTTTCAACTTAAAAGCTTCTTAATAACGTAACACGTTTGTTAGTTTGTAAAACGACTTAGTTTTAAACTTACAAGCTTCTTATAAACGAAATAAGATTTGTTAACACGTAAATCGGCTTCGTAAATAACTTAAAGACTTCTTATAAATGTAAAATGTTTACTAAATCGTAAAATGACTTACTTTCTAACTTAAATACTTCGTATAAATGTAATGGGGTTCCTAAATCGTAAAAGGACTTCGTTTTCCACTTAGAAGCTTCGTATAGACGTATTAAGTTTACTAAATCGTAAAACGATTTCGTTTTCAACTTAGAAGCTATATATAAATGCAATTAGGTTGCTAAATCGTAAAACGACTTCGTTTTCAACTTAAAAACTTCTTATAAATGTAAAACGATTGCTAACTCATAGGACGACTTCACTTTAGCTAAAAAGATTCTCTTAAATGCAATACGTTTGCTAAATCGTAGATCGAAACTCGTTTGAGACATAACGTGCTTAGTTAACGTTTAATTCAAACAAAGTTCGAAATCGAAACCCATTTGAGACTTAAATACTTAGTTAGCAATAAATGCAAGCTAGATTTGTTTGAAAATTTCTTTTTAACTCAAAGAGAGGTGCTTAAGCAAATTAAGACCGTCGATCACTTTCAAGCGCATTATTATTCAAAACTTAACTCAAAATAATTAGTTAACGTGTAACATAAATTAGATTCGAAATAAAAACTTCAGTTGTCATTCTGTAGCTCGTTTCAATTCCTTTTAAACTCAAGAAGGGTGTATAAATAAACTAAAGGCTTAAAACGTTCCCAAACTTGCTACTATTCAAAAACTTAAAGCACTTGGCTCATTTATGAGGCAAACATCCCTTCATAAACTTTCTATGTAACTGCCCCTTGAAACGTAACGGTTTTACTAGCTCTTAACTCGAGATTTCATAGAGACTCAGGTAAGCAAATAGCATACAAATCACCTAAACACACAATTAGCACCTTAAGATGTTCTTTTTCAGGTTGTCTAAATTCTTTTAAACGCAAGGAGAAGTCATACACTAATCGATGCCTTAAAACATTTTCGAACTCACTTTTAGTTCGCTTTTAAACTTCCTAAACCTATCAACTATTCAGTCGAGTCACTAACTGAGCAGTTCGACGGTTTAGGACCTTTTTACACTTTAGACATCCTAACACGCGAATAAACAACTGATAAACATAAAAGTATTTTCAAACGTGTAAAACAAACTTTCTAAATGACCTTTTCTTTTTAAAGACGTCTAAAGTTTCAAGAATCAATCACATAACGTCACATAGCATATTGGGGAAAAAGGGTTCACATATAGCACATTCATACACTTCATATCACAACTCATTAAGCCACACATGGCCTTGCAATCCACACGATTGCGACAATTCACAACCCTATCTCCCTCCTCACACAGCACCGACCACAAGAACCTTAAACTACTCAATAGTTCCACCTCAAACCATCCAACTATCAAGCTCGGTTCAATATTGACATGTACAACCCAACAATACATGAAACGATTGCACATAGGTATAATATTCATACTTAATAGCCAACTTAAGATTCAACATGCTAAACTGATGTAAATAGCAACTTCAAGCGATATTTACCTTCTTGTTCGCAAACCAAGATACGTAGGCATAGTATTTCCTTTGTAATTACCAAGAATAAACCATTAACATGCTCAAACTGACTTAGCCATAACATTTAGACATTATTCAGTTTACACTACAATTACTTTAACCGTCTAACTAGCACCCCTAAGCATTAAATAGTCCTTCAGAAGCGGCAACTGATGCTGCAACAGCCCACTATCAACGTTCTATTTACTTTGAAATCCTCAATCTAATCGGTTCGTTCAAACATGCGTTTACTCAACAAGCGATTCACCAAAATCAATACCATGCTTATAATTTCTCAATATCGATTCTAACTTCCCCAAATTGATTTCTAAACTTAGAATTATCATGCATCAACTAAAGTTAGCTAAAATCGTTGGAAATTAATAGTAATTTAGGAGAAAAGGAACCCTCACCTCGAACGCAAGCTAGAGGTTCGATTCACGGCTGCTGCTCGACTTTAGAGGCTTGAACAACTCCAATCCTTCACCTCTTGCTTACCCACGCTCGATCAGGACCCAAATCACGCCAAATTTCCCAAAAATTCAAACTCTAAAATAGACCCAAACTCACTTACTGAATTGAGGTTTGAATTGGGGGTTTGAAAGCAACGATTTCTACTCTAATTTATAGAAAATTGAAGCAACTAAGAGTGAAATTGCACGGCCTTACCTGGGCAGGCATTCGAGCTCCAATTCGGCACTCAAGACCCTCCCTTAATGTGGCAAAGAGCTTCGAATTACGACCCAAATTCGTTCCAAACCTAGACCAGCTGGTAGGGGCGGTCGAATGGAGGATTTTTGTGGCAAAAAGTGGCAAAATTCTCTGGGTTTGGGAGCTTGGGTGGCCACGTTAATGGAGGAGGAGGGGAGGAAGAGGATGAAGCAGAGAGGAGAGAGAAAGAGGGTGTCGGGAAGGGGTAGGGGTCGCGACAGGGAAGAGAAGGAAAAGGGGGGCTCGCACGTAATGACTAAAATGCCCCTCCCTCTCTCTTCGTTTTTTTTTTTAGTCCCAAACTGTTTCATATTTGACACCGCTAGTCTAATTCGTAACCCAAATTCTAAACCCAAATCGATAATACAATTCTTCACCAACTATTCGTTCCCAAATCTCTTTAGGTTCGATTAAATAACATCGAACTGCTTCTAAGGTTGACAACCTAATCACATTCAGGTTCCTATTCGATTTAGTACTCGTTAATGACCGTTAATAATGTTTATTAAAAAAAATAATCGAAAGATTTTCAAAACTAATAATAATAGCAATAATAATAATCAGTGGTAATAACATCTTTTTTAATAAAATTAACGTTCACATAGGCATTTAGAAAATAATTTTCGTCCATATCGCTAATAAAATACGGTTTTTATAACGTAAAAAGCGTGACGAACAGCTTAACAAAAAATAAGGTACGCGGGCCTTACACTCTCCCCCCTTAAAAGAATTTCGTCCTTGAAATTGCTTACTTGGAGGAATTAATAGGGGTACTTCACCCGCATTCCTTTCACTATCCAAGCCACTTTACGCTGAGCTATTCATTCCATCTTCACAATAGCATCCGATCCTTAGATTTCTGATCGCACCAAGTCATCAGGGGGTGTTTACCCTTGTATTATATAACTCAATATCTACAGGTATGATTGGTATGGCAGATACTTCCTAAGGAAGAGGTCATGAAATATTGCATACGCATCTCATGAGATTTACTAACAAGCTCCTTTGCAATTCAAGAATGACAAGTGAGGGAGCAGTACTAGAATGACGGGATGGGAGCATAAAGGTGGTTATCAAGAGAATACCTGACCTTATATTGGCAGGTTCCCAAGTCTCTTTTCCCTTCTAGCTAAGCATCTGACTGCCAGTTTATGGCTTCTGGTTGCTTTTATTGTTCCCTGAGGGAGTGCCAATGGTTAGGCGATCGTTGTGCCACTGGCTTGATTCCCGTTCCGGATCTCTGAGTGTAACCTGACTATTCCATGTGACCCTTGGGCAATTAGTGGCTTTGTGACCCATGTCACCACATTCAAAACATGAGCCCGTAAAGCTTCTGCATGGGCTAGGGTGCTGACGTCCACACTGGCTACAGGTTTTCCTTGGTTTCTTTTAGGTGGCTTGCTTTCCCTTATCCTGTTTTATCTCATATTTAAACCTCCTAAAGTTTCTGCTTCCTTGGGAATTGGGTTCTCCAGGGCCAATTTCCCTCTTTGCTTGGCCTTTTTCTTTGTTTTCAATCTTGGTCTCATCTATGATGCGGGCTACCTTCACAGCCCTGTGGTACATTTCTTGAAAGTTGGTATATGCGTACCCTGCTATTATCTGCTTTATTTCTCCTTTTAATCCCTGCTCGAAGTGGTTCATTCTCATTTCTTCGGTGGCCCCCTGATTTGGAGCAAATCGGCTCATCTCATTGAACTTCGCCGCATATTCCATCACGCTCATTTCTCCTTGTTTCAAGCATAAAAACTCCCGTTCTTTAGCCCTTCTTACATCTCGAGGGTAATATTGAGCGTCCATTAAGGCTTTCAGTTGGTTTCAGGTTAACACCGGTTCACCTACCCTAGGTTTCACTGTTCCCCACCAGAATTCAGCTTCTTTTTTAAATTGGTAAGCGGCTAAGTGCACCTTGAACCTCTCAGGGCACTCCATGATCTCAAGTAAGTTTTCCATTCTCTGAAGCCACTCCTCATATACCATAGGGTCAGTTCTACCTTTAAACTTGGGAGGCTTAAGTTTATTAAATTGACATATCATCTTCATGGTAGTTGGTTCTGGTATAAGTTCGCATCGAGGATGCACCTATCACACAATTACACAAGGAATCACTCAGTTCTAATTTCAACTAGGATGAACTTCCTTGGTTAAAGAAATGATTCGCAAATGGCGAGAGTTGTTATGAATAGCCCTAAGTCTAGTTCAGTTCAACCTTCATATAGTCATACGCGCATATCACATCTTATCCAAAGGAAATACACGTGCATGCTTACACAAATTAGTGAGTCTATAACGCTTGGTCAGCACCAACTGCACTTATTTCGTTGAACACTGATAGTGTGACTTAGGAGTCACAGGAGATCTCATCATCCTAGTAGTTCATAATTTAAGGAAAATAAGCTAAAAGGGTTTACATTCTAACACATGGCTCACATCTATCCGATTGGCTTAAGCGGATCACACAAAAGTCAATCAATCAAGTCAACTGGCACATTAAGAACATATTTACATCAATGGTGCACCCCCAACGTCACTTCAAGGTGGGGGGAAAGCTACTTAGCTCTTATACTAATGCATAACTTGCCCCTCTTAGTCAATTGACTTACTCGAGCCACACATAAGTCACAAATGTCCATACTATAAGGCACAATTGCACACAAAGGAGGCATATGTCACATAATCACAGAGTATTCCTAGACGACTAAATGAAATGCAAAACTCAAGTCACGGCCTATGGTCACAGGACCTTTGCTCTGATACCATTAACGTAACACCCCCAGCCCCTAGGGTTAGGAGCGTTACGTTTTCTTACTTCTTACTTAATTCATGGGATGAAACGGACAGAGTTTCGCCTATAAACTGATCATTTCCCAGGCTAAAAGCCTTACAACAAATCCCTGCATGGAATGGAAACATATAAAACTTCTAGAACAAGCTCAATGGCTATACGCCGGAGTCCACAGCTCTACGGGACACTCGCCCGGAGTACACCAACCATAAAGTTCATTAATGGAGAAGAAAATCAAATATACAACTCAACGGTTACATAACCGGAGTATTGGATTTTACATTCCAAAACACAGCTAATTTCAACTAAAGACATCTAACCAATTAGATGGTTGGCTCACATGGTCATACAGAGCGACTCATAAACAATATGCATTATATAAGTTAGAAAACTTAGTTTATAACAATTACAAACCAGAACTACGTTATATTACATCGTTAAACTCATGAATCTGCTTCTATATGGCACACATAACTCTTTTTCAACTAGGGGTAAACTTCAACTCCGCATAAGTGACCTGACTGTCACCTATCATAACAAAAGCCTGGGGAAAAAGGGGAAAGAGTAATGGGGTGAGCAACCACACGCTCAGTGAGAATTCCCCTACTCCTTAAAACTAAAACAATTACACGTAATAATGCTAATAATAGTCACATATCACGTATTTACACTTTACCATCATATTAGGCAATCATGATCCCCAAGGAAAGATTACCCTCTTTAAACTTCATTCCAGCTACTCAACTCAATTTTAGGCCCTTAATGACCATACTTCCCTACTAGCAGGCATTCAGGCACACAAACAACTAGACAACAAGGGTTGAATACAAAGGCGTTCAAACTCACCTTTAAAATTATAGTGACTCTCGATAAATACCAAGAAGGGTTTATAATCCACACCAACTCCTTTAAAGCTTATAATTCTTTCTAAAAGTTCTCAAAACATCTAAACTGGTAAGAAAGACTTGTCAAGAACATACTTTCATAGAATATGCACATTGAAACGAATAATGCAACATTTGAAACATCATTTGACTATACTTGGAAATCCTTTTATAAGAGATGAACAGGAGGTGCACATTTGAAAGCTTTCTTTCTTTTCTCAAAAACACTTTACTCAGCCTCTTGAGGCTCGTATTCGTTAAAAGAAACTCCTTTTCTCACTTATTAGAAACCTACTTATAATATAAAAGCATCTTATTGTGCTGGCTAGGGAGGTCAACACCGTCATCAAGTGAGATCGTCACTCTTAATCTACGTTATCCCCGTGGTATACGTACTTAACTTTTGGCCAAAACGCATCTAGCAGGGCAAATCTAACCCCGATACTGTCCTCTGTGGGGCAATAGCTCACACCAAGATAATCATATCCTGAATCCAGTCCCCCTCAAGGTTTTCTTACGCGTTACAACTTTATAACTTATCTGGGGAACAGCTCACACCAACATAATTCATATCTTGAGTCCAGTTCCCAGGAACAGCTCACACCAAGATAATTCATATCTTGAGTCCAGTTCCTAACTTTTCTTTAGGGGGAAATAGCTCACCCCATCTTTGCGTCCAGTTTCTAGGAACAGCTCACACCAAGATAACTCATATCTTGAGTCCAGTTCCTACCCTCTGGCCGATTGCCTAGCACTTTCTTAGCCTTTAAGATCGTATTTTATTTCTCTTTTTCAAATGCTTAATTCGCTAAAAACTTACTTTTTAACAAAATGACTATAATCTTTCTAAATGCTTATAGCTCATTTCGTTTTTAATTTAGAAACTTCTTATAAACGTACTAACTCGTAAAACGACTTTACTTTTAACTTTAAAAACTTCTTATAAACGTAATACGTTTACTAATTCGTAAAATGACTTCGTTTTTGGCTTAAAAACTTCATATAAATGTAATTAGTTTGCTAAATCGTAAAACGATTTCGTTTTCAACTTAAAAGCTTCTTAATAACGTAATACGTTTGTTTCTTTGTAAAACAACTTAATTTTAAACTTACAAGCTTCTTATAAACGAAATAAGATTTGTTAACACGTAAATTGGCTTCGTAAATGACTTAAAGGCTTCTTATAAACATAAAATGTTTACTAAATCGTAAAACAACTTAGTTTCTAACTTAAATGTTTCGTATAAATGTAATGGGGTTGCTAAATCGTAAAACGACTTCGTTTTCAACTTAGAAGCTTCGTATAGACGTATTAAGTTTACTAAATCGTAAAACGATTTCGTTTCCAACTTAGAAGCTACATATAAAACGACTTTGTTTTCAATTTAAAAACTTCTTATAAATGTAAAACAATTGCTAACTTATAGGACGACTTCACTTTTTAGCTAAAAAGCTTCTTTTAAACGTAATACGTTTACTAAATCGTAGATCGAAACTCGTTTGAGACATAACGTACTTAGTTAACGTTTAATTCAAACTAAGTTCGAAATCAAAACCCATTTGAGACTTAAATAATTAGTTTGCAATAAATGCAAGCTAGATTCATTTGAAAATTCCTTTTTAACTCAAAGAGAGGTGCTTAAGCAAATTAAGACTTTCGATCGCTTTCAAGCTCATTATTATTCAAAACTTAACTCAAAATAATTAGTTAACGTGTAACTCAAATTAGATTCGAAACAAAAACTTCAGTTGTCATTCTATAGCTCATTTCAATTCCCTTTAAACTCAAGAAGGGTGTATAAATAAACTAAAGGCTTAAAACGTTCCCAAACTTGCTACTATTCAAAAACTTAAAGCACTTGGCCCATTTATGAGGCAAACAACTCTTTATAAACTTTCTATGTAACTGCTTCTTGAAACATAACGGTTTTACTAGCTCTTAACTCGAGATTTCATAGAGACTCAAGTAAGCAAATAGCACACAAATCAGCTAAACACACAATTAGCATCTTAAGATGCTCTTTTTCAGGTTGTCTAAATTCTTTTAAATGCAAGGAGAAGTCATACACTAACCGATGCCCCAAAACGTTTTTGAACTCACTTTTAGTTTGCTTTTAAACTTCCTAAACCTATCAACTATTCAGTTGAGTTACTAACTGAGCAGTTCGACTGTTTAGGACCTTTTTATACTTTAGACGTCCTAACACGCGAATAAACAACTGATAAACATAAAAGTATTTTCAAACATGTAAAACAAACTTTCTAAATGACCTTTTCTTTTTAGAGACGTCTAAAGTTTCAGGAATCAATCACATAACGTCACATAGCACATTGGGGAAAAAGGGTCCACATATAGCACATTCATACACTTCATATCACAGTTCATTAAGCCACACATGGCCTTGCAATCTACACGATTGCGACAATTCACAACCGTATCTCCCTTCTCACACAGCACCGCCCACAAGAACCTCAAACCACTCAATAGTTCCACCTCAAACCATCCAATTACTAAGCTCGGTTCAATATTGACATGTACAAACCAACAATAAAGAAAACGATCGTACATTGGTATAATATTCATACTTAATAGCCAACTTAAGATTTAACATGCTAAACTGATGCAAATAGAAACTTCAAGCGATATTTACCTTCTTGTTCGTAAATCAATATACGTAGGCATAGTATTTCCTTTGTAATCACCAAGAATAAACCATTAACATGCTCAAACTAACTTAGCCACAACGTTTAGACATTATTCAGTTTACACCATAATTACTTCAACCATCCAACTAGCACCCCTAAGTATTAAATAGTCCTTCAGAAGCGACAACTGATGCTACAACAGCCCACTATCAACATTCTATTTACTTTCGAATCCTCAATTTAATCGGTTCGTTCAAACATGCGTCTACTCAATAAGCGATTCATCAAAATCAATACCATACTTATAATTTCCCAATATCGATTCTAACTTCCCCAAATTGATTTCTAAACTTAGAATTATCATGCATCGACTAAAGTTAGCTAAAATCGTTGGAAATTAATAGTAATTTAGGAGGAAAGGAACTCTCACCTTGAACCCAAGCTAGAGGTTCGATTCACGGCTGCTGCTCGACTTTAGAGGCTTGAACAACTCCAATCCTTCGCCTCTTGCTTACCCACGCTCGATCCGGACCCAAATCACGCCAAATTTCCCAAAAATTCGAACTGTAAAACAGACCCAAACTCACTTACTGAATTGAGGCTTGAATTGGGGGTTTGAAAGCAACGGTTTCTACTTTAATTTATAGGAAATTGAAGCAACTAAGAATGGAATTGCACGGCCTTACCTGGGCACGCGTTTGAGCTCCAATTCGACACTCACGACCCTCCCTTAACGTGGCAAAGAGCTTCGAATTGCGACCCAAATTCGTTCCAAACCTACGCCAGCTGGTAGGGGCGGTCGAATGGAGGATTTTTGTAGCAAAAAGTGCCAAAATTCTCTGGGTTTGGGAGCTTGGGTGGCCACGTTAATGGAGGAGGAGGGAAGGAAGAGGATGAAGCAGAGAGGAGAGAGAAAGAGGGTGTTGGGAGGGGGCAGGGGTCGCGACAGGGAAGAGAAGGAAAAGGGGGGGCTTGCTCACAATGACTAAAATGCCCCTCCCTCTCTCTCTCTCTTTTTTTTTTGTCCCAAACTATTTCATATTTGACACCGCTAGTCTAATTCATAACCCGAATTCCAAACCCAAATCAATAATACAATCCTTCACCAACTATTCGTTCCCAAATCTATCTAGGTTCGATTAAATAACATCGAACTGCTTCTAAGGTTAACAGCCTAATCACATTTGGATTCCTATTCGATTTGGTACTTGTTAATAACCGCTAATAACGTTTATTAAAAAAATATCAAAAGATTTTCAAAACTAATAATAATATTAATAATAATAATCAGTGGCAATAACATCCTTTTTAATAAAATTAACGTTCACATAGGCATTTAGAAAATAATTTTCGTCCATATCGCCAATAAAATACGGTTTTTATAACATAAAAAGGCGTGACAAACAGCTTAACAGAAAACAAGGTATGCAGGCCTTATATCAGGTGTTGTAGTGGGACTTCCATAGTTTCTGAAATTTCACATGTTCTTTTGTCTATATCGAGATGTCAAGTGATTATAACCGTGCCAGACTGTCAAGTGTTCTTAACACAATTACTTGAGGTAGATGCCTAAGCAACATAGGTTGGGAACATTCCAAAGTAGGAATAGAGATTACTGTTTTTTTTGGGGGGTAAACGGTAGTGGTTGGAACTAGAGTAATGATTTGACTCCTGCCTTAGCCAGAAAAGTTCCTAAATTTCACAAGCACCCAAAAATTATGTAATGCCAAGCACCCCACAGTAACTTCCATGAAAAATAAATGGGTTCTTATACATCCTAACCTCTGCAGTAAACGACTTGATTACTTCCCTAGCAGCTTTATACCCGGCAGATTCTTCTGCAGCAAGTGCAACTGCCTATTGAGCTTTCTATATAGATTTCTGAAGCTCTAACTTATGATGTTTGCATTGTTGCATCAAGCTTTCGACCTAGCCAAATATAACACTGTTAAAACAAGAATTTTAATAAAATTACTAAAAGGGAACATGACGTGGGAACTGGAAACTGTACAGACCTGTGCACGCAGTTTAATTACTTCTTTATATAAGTGTCCACTAGTCTTCTTCAAACTGTCAGCAACGGTTTTGGAGAAAGGCAGACCAGATGCCATAAGAACTGGTGTTGTAGAATGTGAAGGACTCAGCTTTCGTAAGAAGGGTGACACTAGCCAGGAAGTGAAACTGACACCACTTGGTGGAAGAGCTGGCTTTGGTATCGCTTGTTTTGCATCTTTGCTACTGGATAGAATAGCATCTTTGATCTGTAGCCGTGAAAGGTGTTTGGAATGAGGTAGTTTTCTTTACCTTCTTCACTGCTTCTGTGTCAAACTGGTTAATTAATCCATATTAAAAGGAAGTACTCCTGAGGGATGCGGCCTAGAACTCCTTCCACTAGTGCTAACAGCTTGTGAGACTTTACCGAGTTTCATAAAACAAGAATCACATGCATGATAAGCTTTACTGGGATTTGGAGCAAGAGCAGCCTACCATTAGCTCCCTTTCAACACGTACATGAATGGCATGTCACAAGTCCATAATCGTAGCAATTATGTTTTTTCTGAGGAAATCCAAAAGCGCATCTGCATGATGAACATTGGGACTGTGGAACACCAGATATCCACTTATGCAGACATAAAGCTGCTCTTTAGGTTGAACCACATGGAACAAATTTAACATGTCGATCTTCCAAAGGTTCAATCAAAGTTGGCGTTTTCCTGTATTCAATGTCTCCAAGGCCTAGCCTACCATTAGCTGCCCTTCTACAAGTATAACCCTCACTCCTTGAAGTCAATACTGCCACATAATATGCATTACAGGCGATCTCTTCAACAATCTCACCAGTAAGCTTGCCTTCTATCAAACAAGGCAGCTTCCCCTCACAAACAAGGATTACCAAGTTGACCTTAAACTGCACTCTCCATTATAAATATGTGGCCTGATGTGCTCAATAAATAATGGTGCACAAGTTGGTTTCAGCTGCGACTCTTTTGTCCCCTTGACCAAGACGATTTTATCGCCATCTCCCCGAGTGAATAATTTTCCTAATGAGACACTAGAATTGAACTGAGTCATAACAACTTCAACCATGACTGCAAGGTGCAGCCACCCCCCACATGCAACTAAAATTGTCGTAAAACCAAATAGAGATTCCACATCTCTCGGATAAGGAACACTGTCATGATCTCTGTGGCCCAAGACAGTACAAGTTCAGTTGCCAAATGTGAAAAGCTTCCAAAAACACATTTGACTCCCATGGCTTAAGAAGACCAATGACTGGAACTGGAAGAGCAAAAGACACTAGAGACAGTAACTCGAAGAGCATCTAAAGCAGATCCTTTCACCCACAAGTTTGTATTCTCTGAAGCTACATTTGCCTTCTGAGAATGTGAAGCTGATTCTATCAAACACATAAGTGCATCCATTTCATAGCATAAAGGAGTGAATATTAATCTTCAAAAGAAAAAAGGAGGCTAAAAAAAAGAAAACATAAGATAGTGTCAGGTTATGTAGCTTTACATGGAAGGAAAGGCCTTCGTCACTCCACCCATCACGCTGACCTTAGCCTATAGATATGAGAGCTGTGAGGCTAGCAATCTAAACCTCAGCTTCAACTTTATCCTTGCAAATCTAGGACAATAAAGAAATAATCTATATCTTAGCAACACATTGAAAAATTATGATATTTAGACAAGAACAATAACTTAGCCACCAACCAGATCGGGGATTCATTTTCCATTGTTGTATATGAGCGAAAATGATTTTAAAAAAAGAACAACCTGCAAAAGAGAATAACTTTAGGTGAAATAATTAAGGTCCCAGTCTCTTGTAGATTTTTTGGGGAAATGTCTAGATTCAGCATATAGTTGAAAGTCAAGTAGAACGCATGGTTCTTTGAATAGGTTCTGCTCTCCACACATAAGATAGCTTTAGACCTTTTCACTGCCACTGGATAACCAAATCAAAGTTGTTTCACCAGGTGAAATTCCAGATAAAATCTCATCACCAGAACAGCTGAATGAAAGAAGAAAGCAATTTAAAAAATTGAAACTCTTAATGATGATAAGAACAAAAGGGGATGAGAAGGCACGCATAAGAGAGGGACACAAATTGGATTTATTAACAGAAAAATAATTTATTTATGAAAATCTGCAATCTAGGTATATAATTAATGTAGGTAAGCAACAGCCAATGAAGTTGTTGAACTAATGAAATTCAAATCTCTGCTCTAAAACTGAAATAAACTAAGAGGTCTCCTAGTTTAATATAAGAAGACTGTAAATTGAAGGCCATGACCTTTCTTCTATTCAGCTATAAAGTGTTCATTGTCCTTGGGCCCAAGGTGATTTATTGTTCGGCCTAGTATACCAAGAGAATTTGATGGTCATTAGTCAAGGTCAAATATCAGAATGTTTTGGTAAGTGATTTATGAATTTAATACAACTTAACCTAAAATATCTCAGCTATTGAGCCTAGGGTCCAACTTAAATATAACTTTTTATGTCCTCAATTTCGATATTTTAACTCATATATGGATTTCCCAAAACTCTCTACCTCACATGTATGCAAAGCCGAAGACTCGAGAGGAACATTGTCTAATAGGGGCATATGGACTCATATGATGTAAACATATTTTGGTAAAACCCTAATTGTTCTCAATATATATGTATGTATAGATAGGCTCCCCTATTGTGGTAGAGCCAATATTTTTTCAAACTCTCTTTACATGGTATCAGGACTCGAAAAATTTAAATGAATTAAGGGAGAGAACTATTAGCTTCGTTTTTAGCTTTCTTTCTCCCCAGGTTTTCCGAAGACACGCAAAAACTATAGTCCTCTCCCTCCTTTCCCTCGCTAGAAACTATGGTCTCATTGCCTTTCATACTGTCGCTATCTTGCTTTGGACTTGAGACCTTGGCAATGTTATCATTAATAATAGAACTTGTTCGCCCATCCATAATGTTGGCCAAGTGCATTTAACAACCTCTAGTTCACCATTAAAACTTTATAATGCTTTACATGTTCCTCAATTGAAATATAAATTGCTCTCTATGCAAAAATGATGTCATGACAATATTTGGGAAGTTAGTTTTGACTCGCCTTTCATGCTTATAAAGGACAAGCAAAAGAGACCATTCTTCTCAAGCGTACCAGTGATGTTCGATGCTAAATTCTTTCTTCTTGCAAAGCCTATACCTACCCTCCTAGTTGTTACATGTTTCTAGTGATGTTTGGCATCGTTGTCTGGGTCATTGTGGGGCCTCCTCATTTGGGTCATTGTGGGGCCTGTAACACCTAACTCCTAATCATATAATTAGCTCAGTTCGTTAGTCGTTATTAGTCTATAAGGTGAAGAGTGTCGAGTTAGGACGTTACCGTCATCCTACAAAGGATACAGCTTAACTAATTAGTATGCTCAATATTAACATAATAACATCGTAGTACACAACCTGCGCATGGTTGAGCCCTGACGACGGATCGATAACCCATCTATATGCTCACAGGTGCGACACGACTTAGCAAGATGGTAGTGTGAGCTTCAATAAATCAATATCATCGATTAACGCCTTGCTTCGCTTGCGACGCCCAATGCAAAACTTTTCAAATGCCCAACCTAAAAGAGGAAAACATAAAATGTTTGAAGGTTCACCCAAGACTTAGTAAATTCATCGCTATACTATAAGAATAAAGTTCATTTTTCAGTGAGCAGCCGCATTTCAATTCATTTTAGCTTGAAATGAGGGAGAGAGAGAGTTATATTAAAATCATTACTGGTTGTTATCTAAAAGTAGAATCCAAACTGATGAGCTTATATATACAACGCAATCATCAAATAGGTGCACACCTCACAGGCCAATTAAGAAGCCTGAGCTGAAGCCGCACGGGTAAACTGCATGGCCTAATCCGTAATAATTTATAATTGGTAGTTCCACTTGATTATATGGTGAAACAATGCTTGAAAATGATTCATTAGATAATTGTATATTATAGGATTTTGGTATTTACAAAAATATGTGAAATTTCAAAAAGTACAGGTAATAAATGTAGCTGGATCTTTTAAAAGCTCTCTCCCTTTCGCAGAAAGTTTGTTTTGGGCTAGACAACGATGAAAGTGGCATTGCTTCTATTCCGAATAGGCTTTCTGTTATTAGTAAAGTATAAATAGCTTTTATTATTACAACTTTTGTAGATACTCTATAACCTTACTTGGTATATTCTTATTTACCTAGGTCTCACTTCTAGTTTACCTAAACAACAATTAAATCTTCATTTTTCCATTTACCATTGATTAATGAAATTTGTTATACTATGTCCCTGCCTTTGTACTATTGTTGTTATCATTATTATTGTTTATTTATTTATTTTCTTATTATCAATATTAATGTTAACATTGTTATTATTGGCGTTAATATTGTTGCCATTACTCCTCCTCCTCCTCCTCCTCCTCCTCCTCTTATCATCATCATCATCATCATCATCATCATCTATAGTTATTGCTAACCTTTTGATTTCTAGCCTTGATAAATTCATAGCTTCCTGGAAAAATGAGTTTACTTTATAAATGTCTAATTCATAAGTACGCTTGTTGTCAATGTTATGAGCATATTTTTCAGGCCAAATTGAGGTGTTATTTATTTACAAAATCTCAACTAGCCTTTGATTATCCTTTCACTCGGATTGAGTTGCAAAATATATGTTGCTCACAATCCATTTAGGCATGAATCAAGCTTCACTTATCCTTTTTAGGTTGCATTAACACTAATCATTAACTTTAATCCTACTTTGTTAACTTTCTAAGTGCATCCTTTTACCACTGCTAGAGCCTTATATTTGGCAATCTGGTTGTCACATTTCTCTGACTTAAGTTCATTTGGAAGTTCCACTAAGTCATAAGTGTCATTCTTTTTCAAAGAATTCATTTCTTCCTCACTATTTGTCCTTGTGAGATTGCACCTCATTGAAGCCCTTTGGCTTATCCTTATCATTCAGAAGAATATACTTAGAACTGGGATACCAAGTGGACGGCTGGTGATATCTTGAACTCCTTCTTACTAGAGGAACTGGAGCAATTCTATATGATTGCTCTCCTTATCAAGACCATCATTAGCAAGAGTATGATATAAAGCTGGCTCTATAGTACTTCTAGTTCCTATCTCTACCATAGCTCCCCCATCTGTGGCACCTCTAAATGAGATAGATACTGATGTCACAACAGCCATGCTAGTAGGATATTGAGTACTTTTCCTAGACCGATCAATATTAGTTATAGTCTCGTGCTTGTGGAAGACAACATCTCTGCTTCTTACTATTTTCCTCTTATCTGGATCACATAATATGTAGCCAAACTCCTTATCACTATAGCCCACGAACAAACAAGGATTAGCTTTGCTATCAAGTTTCTATCTCTATTTTTTTGGCATATGCATGAAGGCCTTGCTCCTATAAACACTCAAATGGTCGTAAGAAGCATTCTGTCCAGTCTAGACTCATTCTGGAATGTCAAACTACAAAGGAACTGATGGAGCTCTATTGATGATATAAACTATCATATGAACAGCTTAACCCCAAAATGTCTTTAGCAATTTGGACACTTCAGGTATCAATTTCACTTTCTTCATAATGGTTCTATTCATCCTTTCCACAATCTCCATTGTGCTAGGGTGTACTACATTCGGTCTTCTTATGGGGAATGACATGCTTTATACAGTACTCCTCATATTCACCAAAGGTGTACTACCTTTTGTTATCTATCTGAAGAGCCATCAATGGCATGCCTGTTTTCATCCCTAACATGGCATGAAAGTGCTAAAGCTTTTGGAAATACCTAACTTTTTACTTTTAACGTATACACCTAAGTCTTACGTGAAGTATCATCAATAAGAGTGATAAAATATCTACCACCGTGCTCAATAGGACCACACACATTAGAAATGTATCAATTCTGACTTGTTTTCTTTCCTCTTTAGGTGCTTAGGAAAAGAAACTCTAGGATGCTTACCAAATAAACAATAATCATAAGGGTTGAGGGTTTTACCTTTAAACAAATAAGGGACTCATTGGGTAGAATCTTCAACCCTTTCTAACTTATGTGAGCTAACCTTCAGTGCCAGAGATTTGATGAAACATCGTCCTTAACAGTATTAATTTCCCTACCAAATAGTTTCACATGTGTGTTGTAAAGCATACAATAAAGCTCGCCTCTAGCCACAAGTGAAGAACCCTTGGTAAGCTTCTAGGTACGCTCACCAAGTAGATACTTGCAACCTTCCTTGTCGAGAGTACTCACTGAGATCACATTTAAGCATGAGTCTGGAATATGTCTCACATTCTTTAGAATAACTACGCAACTAATATTAGTCTGAATACATATATCACCTATTCCAACAATATCAATAACACTATTGTTACCCTATCTTGACTGCCAAAATTTCCAGCCCTATATGAGCTGAAATACTCTTGCTTAGGAATGTAGTAATATGAAGCAGCTAAATTGACGACTCACTCATTATTAGAATCAATAATATGGTTACACTCTCCAATTGCACAAACAAGTGTGACAAGATCATCATCTAAACACTCAAGTGGGACAACTATTGCATTATTTTTCTCATCAACCTTCTTCTGATTCTTGACGTGCCTTTGTCTCTGCTTTTGTGAATTACAGTACTTTTTAGTATGTCTTGGTTTTTCACATTTCTAGCATGTAGCTCTCCCCTAACTTTGGGATCAGTTATTACCTTTTCCTTGTACTTTTGGTCCTCTTCTCTTACTTTGGTCTCTCTCTTTAGTGACAAAAGCCTTATTGACATCAGCACCCATCTCTTTTCTATAGGCTCTTTGTTGAGCAACCAATCTTTGATTGTACTCAAAGATAACCTAGCACCTAGAGCTGAGTTACTAATAGTAACCATAAGGGTTTCCCTATTGTCTGGTAAAGAACTCAAAAGAAATAATGCCTGCAACTCTTCGGCTAAACCAAGTTCTAAAATAGATAACTGATTAACAATATCTTAAAAATCAGTCAAGTGCTCAACAAAGTATAGCCCCTTTTCAATTTCAGGTTAACAAGTCTCTTCATTAAGAAAGCTTTGTTTTAAATAGTCTTGTTTTAGTATAAACCTTCTAACTTAGTCCCCAAATTATAGGCATTAGTCTCCACCCATTGTCTAATTGTACCAACATCCTTTGTATTTAATTTTTTCCATTATTCAGCCCCTATCTTTTCAGGTTTATTACCTTTCAATTCAACGAGGTCATACAAGTCCTTACAATAAAGTAAGTCCACCACAATTACTTCCAAATCGAACAATTACAGGCAACCAGTTTAATTATTGAGCTACTAATTAGACTATCCATAGTTCTCACAACTAGTTATGCAATCCCAAGCTCTGATACCACTTGATGGGTTTAAGACTACTCACATGAACAATTAGTTCAAACACAGAAATTATATAACACCCACAAGCCAATAATATGTAGAATCAAACATTAAAAAATAACAAAATGAGACACTAAATTTATTGTGAAAAATCCTCCAGTGTAGAGGGAAAAATCATGGTGCAAATCGACAGAAGAATTCCATATAAGAATAGTAAAGAATACCACAAGTAACTATCTCAAATTATTTGCCCCAATTCAGGAACCACAACAATTTAGGAACAATACATAAATTATCTCTAGGCGCGACCATCAATTGATTCTACCACCACCAAGACAACCACCCAGATTGTTGTAATCACCATCTTGTTGCACACCTTCTGCCATGCCCTCTCACAAACACTTAATAATTTTGTGTGATTTAGTGCTTGTAATTCACCTTGCTGTCATAAATGACCAAGGCACAAGGGCCATTAATATATAGTGCTATAAATCCTAAACAACAAGGCATTAACTTGCCTAGTTTGGACTTATAGCAAAACCACAAACTAAGGACAATCCTTCTTTCCCAAAAGCCTCTATCAGACTCCTATGAATACATGCTCCCATTAGCCATGTCAACACCATATATTAAAAATTATTTATATGATAAATACACATTGGAAAAAGATATACATGTGACAAGTGGAAAAACACATTCCTAGGTGTATTATATATATCATCTTCTCTCCCAATCAATAAATCAAGACTTTCCTTTTTATTCCAAGCCAACATGACTTGCCAGATTTAGTATTTTCTTTTTTTTTAAACAGGGTTGGATCATAATCTAACAATTTCTTATCTATTTTAGTGGAGAATATTTCCAAATTTCATGCCTATTATGATAAAGAGCTTCACCAGTATTTATTTATGTTAAAAGTGAAACTCATTTTTCTACAAAAAGATATTAGACCATATTTGAGGATTTCGCCACTAATAATGTGCAAAGAGATGAAGCCACCCTTCCAATCCCCAAAAAAAGAGAGTACAAAAATAAAACTACCTAAGAAAAGATGTAATTAAAATAAGCACAATCTTCATGACAAAGAGACCAAGAATAAATGAGATTTTATTTTCACTTATTTTTTAATGGCAAACTCGCTACCATGTCTAATTCATAATGCTAGTATTAGAAGAATTATCTCTTCTTCCTAGATCACAAAACGCTAGTTGGGAGGTAAACAAGATCTCAGAACATAAGAATATCACTTGTGATTGCAATTTGTCATGAATACCATCAGTTGGGGCATTAAAATTATGATTGATGTCCGTGCATGTTTTTCTCATAAATAAACCACTTGCACAAAATCAGAAGCAATAACAAGTACACTATTTAAGAAGCATATATGTTAATAAAATTTTAGACTACTATTAATGAGAAATTATTTACATGTTGTTGGGCCTCACTAGATGTTGTTAGGTGTAGAGGAGTCTCAGCTTGAGGAGTATGGGCATGAGTATCATCCTGAAAAAGGAAGACATGAAGCTAAAAACATCTTAGTACCAACTCTTGAGATCACAAATGACACAATCAATACAATTTTTGGATAAAGCAAATATTAGGAGATCTAAAACATGTATGATGGCTCAAATTGTTGTTCAAAAGTCCACTCCATTCCACTATCGTACTTGAAGCTTGACTGTCAATTGGCGCAATTGAGGGTGTCTGCTTGGGTGCTAACTTGTAATATCTATCTAAATAAGAGGCTTCTGACTCCTCTTGGGTCAAGACATTCCTTCATCTATCATCAACTGAGCTCGAAGGAACTGACCTAAAGGGCATTTTGGATCTCTCTTCTGCTTGAAGGGTTATAAGGTGAAAATTTTGATGTGCACATTCTCTTTTAAACTTAATTTATATCATTTACATTTTCCACCTATACAAGTTTTAAGGATTGTTCAACACGTGGGTAGACTCTACTTTGATGAACCATCTACGTATGCATTTTGTTGTCCCATCAAGGATATGTCAGCGATGAATAAATAAATAATGCAAAAAGGGATCCTAACGAGGTTATAATAAATATTACAACTTCATAAGAAGTAAGTGGATAGCATTAGACAGCATACAAAATGGAGAATCAAGCACTAGCTGAGCAACTATACAATTCATTACAACCCAATGTTTGATTTGAGTTGTATATATAGCTGCAATGAAAACACCCAAAAGACAAGTAGAATGGCAATAACAAATGTCATCCAATCATATTCTTTAAACATGTTAGGGACGAAGGATAGGCCAAGACTCCAGCCATTGAGTTTGTAAAATTGTTGAAAGAGACTCTGTTATGAACTTGCTAGTTAGGAAGTTTGACCTTTCATGAACGAGAAAGTCAAGAAAGACAAGTAAAATAAGAGAAGTCAAGGAGAAGAAAGCAAATATGATGATTAGATATGGCTACTCTTGTGAAGTTCAATTGCTAAGCTCAAACCTAAGTTTTAGTTGATAGAGTTGCAAGGGATTAGTTGATTAAAATGTACAACTGTTATGCTAGCATACTTATGACAAAACCTTTAAGAACCAGAGTGCTTGCATATAACCCTCCTAGTCTTATGCATAGATTATATGATTTAATCCGCGCCCTAAAGCACTCTAAAATACCACACAGATGGTTCCAAAGACCACATAGACCATTACAAATCACACCTAAAATACAATGGTAAATTGCACCAATATATAAGGGATAAAGCACACTAACCTACCAGTGTCACCCACATAGGGAAGCGACAAAATTCAAGAGATAACTTGATTATTGGGTTACTAATATAAAAGTAACCATTCTATTTAGTAATAATGTTATATAATACTTTCAAATTTCTCTAGTGTCATTTTCAACAAAAAAAATCACTAATTATCATTTTCTCTAGTGTCATTTTCAAAAACATAACATTTATATCATTGCATGCACAACTATAAAAATCATTATGCAATACATAATATAATATATACTATTCAATATATAACACAGTATTGTATGTTTAAAGATGAAAAAGCTGTTGTCGACTCATCATTTGTTGCATTATCATTAACTGAATCAATTCTTCTTAATTTTAGAGATTTTATACTCATAATATATATTCACATTGAATTAGTGGTAATACCACTATTATATATTTAATTAATTATACAACATCAAAGTTTTTGTGAATATTTAATTCATCTAGAGTTAAGTAAGAATATCAATTACAACACTTGGAAATATACGGTGACTTGATTAATAGTCTGTAACAATCAGTTTTTTTTGGGCAAATAATGAAATTAAATTGCAATTACTTAATAACCAATGTCCATTGAGAAAAATACAAAATGATTTATTTTATTTTATCAAATGAAACTTGATATAATACTGTGTGAAGTACGAGATTTATCCTAGTATATATGTATATGTGTGTTACTCTCTCTCTCTCTCTCTCTCTCTCTCTCTCTCTCTCTCTCTCTCTCTCTCTCTCAATCTCTATATATATATATATATATATATATATGTATGTATGTATGTGCGCGCACACACACATACATATAGATATATATATATATATATATATATATATATGTGTGTGTGTGTGTGTGTCTATTACACTGACACATACACACATGCACATACATAAAATTAGAACTTTTCAATTCCCCTATGGCTATAAGGATTTTTTTTTCCATCGTGAGATAGTTACATTCTACTTTATTAAAACTTTTATTGCAATATATGCAGAGTTTTTCTTTTTCTTTGATTTTGAGTATTGTACTATAGTGCTCATTGCTAGTATATGTCTTAAGAATTAAATCATCTCCTTCATTAGTAAATTAAGACCATGAAGATTTTTACACATCTTTTTGAAGTTATGAACAATCTTTGAATCACTAGGGGTTTGTGTCCAATTCACTTCTTTCTTGATTTTTCCTGTAATGGTTTCCTTAATTTAGCTAGATTTTTAAAGAAATCTTAAGCATGATTAAGATATCTAAGAAACCTTTCTAATTGCTTCATATCTTCAATCTTTTCAGAGAAAATTTTTTATTTATTCTAGAATATATTTTTGTAGGATAATTTGTCCAGCTTTTATTTCTAGACATAAAAATGCGATTTCTTGTTCGACACAAATGCATTAGTTCTTACCAAGAATAATATCATGATCAATACATCTTTCGGTGATAGTTAAGACATTATCTTTATGCTGTTCTATGGCATTGGAAAAGACTAGGATATTATTAATGTAAACTAGACAGTAGTGATTAAGATCTTTTAAGATGTTATCTATTCTTCTTTGAAATATTTAGGGTGCATTTTTAAGGCCAAATGGCATTATTATCCACTCATAATGTCCTTGAGAAGCACCAGAAGTAGTTAATGGATTGTTTTTTTGATCCATTTTTATCTATTAGCATCCATTTTTGCAATCCATTATTGAGAACCAAAAGGCTCCTTAAACTCTATTGAAAAACACTGTTTTGTTAGGAATAATAACCATCAAAGGCAATATTATCATTAAGCTTTTTTTGATTGATTACCATTCTATCTTTCCCGTTTTCTGTTCAGCATGATTTCTTACTATAAAAGTGAGACTAGTGTGATGGCTCTTACTATTATTAATTAACCCTTTATCCAAAAGCACCTCAATTTGTTTATCAAATTCTTGGATATCTTGGTGCATATACACCATTTGTTTAACTCTAATAATAATGTTGGAATTTAATAAAGTAATCTTTCCAAATGTCTTATCTTTTTCCCAAAATTTTAGAGGATTATTATAGTACGATTCTTTGCATAATTGCTCTTGCCGTTCAGTAATATACTCTTTAATAGATAACTCAAGTAGTGAGATTGTTAATGTTATCTCACGTTGTGCAGGTATAACCTTCTCACCACGTTGGCTACATGTAAACTCAATCTTCTGATGAGTGTAAGTCTTACTTAGTTTTTCAATAGGAACTAAGTGACAATTTATGGTGAATATTATTTGGTTTATGGCCTATTTGCATGGAGAATATAACCTTTGAAAATTATTTCTAACAATAATATCATGAGAAGGTTTATCAATAGCCCATAAGACTGGCATAATGCATTGGACTCCTCTTATTTCTATAGATAACCCTTCTATGGCTTTGTTATGACTCATTATGCTATTGTAAGCTATCCTTAGTTGTAAAGAATTCTTGGCCTTTTTCACATAAATTATGGAAATAAAGATCTTTCTTCAAAATAGACAGAACAACCACTATCAATGTACGCACATAATTCATATCTAGTTTATCTCTCTAAACATACATTTATTAGGATGTAGATGCTATTAGGTTTTTTATTGGTGACTTCATAGCCTATCTCTATACTCATATTTTTTACTAACTCATCTTTATAGATTGACTCACTAATAGTTCTTATTTTGTACCTAATGACTTTTCTATCTGGACTCATATTTCGATGTACACTATGTCTTGCAGGTTCAAACCTCATTCTACTCATTTCACTGGTCATATTAATTGTATCTTCTTTTTTGAGCTCTTCTTTAGCTGATGAAGATCCTTTTCTCCATTCTGATCTTGCACTCATGTTTCTTAATAATTGGGGTTTAATGATAATTTTACCATTCTCATCAAATTTTATTACAATTTTCTTATTGATTTTTGTGGGATTGAAAAAGCTCGATATCCATGACCTATCAATATTTATTTTATCCTTCGGATTTCTTTGCATTGGAGTAGGACTTTTCAAATTTTTCTACCTCTATCATTATTACCTTAGTGTTTGGATCTATAGTGTTATCTAATTTGTAGATTATTTTTCAAAATATCCTTAAGGGTATTATCCTCTTTTCATGTCCATCCCAACTATTTTTTTATTTTAAAGGATATGAAGTTTTTAACAGATTCATCTTTTAAGCTTACATAATATCCAGGTTGTCAATTGAATTCTACTAATCCATTACATAAATTGGTCTTAATCCCTATAGTAATTTGAGTATTAAATTTAGTATGCCTGATATCACAGAGGAAAGTATAAAGATCAATATCTTTATCATAATATTGTAATGGAGTAATTTGAACTTGGACACTTTCAACATGGATATAAATATACTTTCTATCTTTGTTGTGTTTAAGGATGTTTTTCCAATTGATAAGATTATCTTCTCCCACATCATACTCACAGTCTTTTATTTCTAAATCTTATTTCATCATTTCGCTTATGTACTTACTTTTTAATTGAAAAATAGATTTTTTATGAATCATATCTTTCTAAATTATAGAAAGGATCCAATCTCCTTTAATATCTTCATTCTTTTTATCTATAATAAGATTTTCTTCTTGAAGATCGCTAAGATTAATTGAGCTACTTTCTATGACATAACTAGTTTCTTCATAATCACTTTCTTCATATTCATCTTCTAGTACAATTTCAACAATTCCTTTGTTATTTTTTAGGGTTAGGTCTCGTGCTTCTTTTCTAAGCTCAAAATAATCTAAACTACCCAAAATTTCTATAAGCTTGTTGCTGCACCTATTTTTGCATTTTTTAGTGTAATGACCTACTTCGCTGCATACCCAACACTTACAATTATTTTTTCCTGCAGGACAATAAGCAGCTTTTCTAAAAAATATTTATTTTGAAGGCTTGGTTTGTTATAATACTTGCTTTTATATTTCTTGCCTTTACTTGTTAAAGTTCTTTTTCTTACAAAATTTACTTTTTCTTCTCTTTTGACGCTCCTTTGCCCATTAGTGAGGATTATCCCAACTTGTTAGAAATTGTTTCTTCATTTTCTTTCATTTTTGGAGATCAGGACATTGATAATTGGCTCATTTTCTTGAATAAGAGATTCTAGTACCAAGGCTATCAATGATATTCGCCTTTTCAAGTCATGCAATGTATCTTTTATTGATTATAGAATTGATCGAATATGGTAATTTGTCATAAAACATAACAAGATTGGTTTATTTATATCTAAATTTTAGTAATATTTCCTAAATCCAGTAATATAATTTTTCAGATATCTCATGTCCCAAAGGTCAATCTTATTAATGTTCCTTTGCCATTCTCAAGCCTTTTCTTCATTTTCTTTTATTTTTGGAAATCAAGACATTGATCATTGACTCATTTTCTTAAACAAGAGATTCTAGTACCAAGGCTATCAATGATATTCGCTTTTTCAAGTAATTCAGTGCATTTTTTATTAATCATAAATTGATCAGATATGATAATTTGTCATAAAACATAATAAAATTGGTTTAATTATACCTAAATTTGTAATAATATTTACTAAATTTAGTACTATAATTTTTCAGATATCTCATGTCCCAAAGTTCAATCTTATTAATGTTCATTTGCCATTCTCTAGCCTTTTCTTCGGAATCAAGTTGAGTTCTAATAAATTCGGTTTCGATTTCCTTACATAAATTTTTGAACATTGCGGCTGGTGTTTCCTTCATTCTTAATGCATTTTTACCGTCCTCATTTAATGAATCATACCAGTCAACTATGATGTCAAAAAAATTATGCTGATATAATTTAAGAAATTTCCTGCAGTCCATGTCGTATTTGAATCAAAATATTATTCATTCCTCTTTTCCAATGCTCAAATATTTCTTCCCTATTACAAGCTCCATTGATGTTCAAGATGTATGATGTTTGGCCAATTATGGTAAGATCAATCTCTTCAAAAGTTGTAGTTTTCCTTGTGATAAACCCAATGAAAGAACTGGTTGTACGTCCTACTGAAACGTATCTAGATCTCATAAAATGAGTATTTCTTCTAGATGGTTCATTAGATTCTTCAAGTTTAGGAACAACATTGTTAACTAGACTTGACTCAATTTCATCTATATTGAGTTCTTCTCCAATCTCATTGATTTCATCATCGAATACCATTTTATTATTTTTTAATCTAGTTTTCCTTCTAATTTCTTTTAAAAGTACGATATTAAGACCCTCTAGCTTAATTAGATTCATCTTCTGATATGTTTCTTTTTCTAACTGAACATTATCTATCGCTTCATTATTCTCATATAATAAATCTTATTTATCAACTATTGTGCCTATAATTTTGTTAGTTCTTCTGAATTTTGTTCTTTATCAAACATATTCTGTGATTTTTCAAGATTATACTGCGTATACTTCATCTTTTTTTTCTTTCTCTACCTTTTCAGATGATTTTTCAGATGATTTTTCTTCTGCTTCTTTTTGAATTTTTGTATTATGCAATGAAAATAGTTTTTTGTATTTATGCTGAAATGGAGTACTAACACTTAAATTAGATTTTTCACTGTGTTTAATCTCGTAGAGTAAAGCAAGATAGATTACAGATAATTGCTTTTTAATCTCCTTAATTTCAGTCTTAATTTTTACCAATTCAGGTTTTAATTCTAAAATTATATAAGTGATTTAGTTTAACTGAGGTGCGACTGAAGTGGTTCCTTCTAGTGAGCGAACAATATGTGAACACTTAGGAGCAAGACAAGAAGACGACGATTCAAGCATTAAATACAGTTAATTAGCTTAATTAACTATTAATTATCTTAATTATTTTAATTATTTTTAGTCACGTGGCTTTGATATTAGACTAAAGAGGATTTCGGATAGTACTATTGAGCAGAATATCACATGCACGAATTTAAACTTTTCGAAAGTAAATTTTTAAGGATTGAAATTAAATTTGCAAATATGAAAAGTTTTGAGAATTATATAAAAAGTTCAATAGTGATTTGTCCCTCAAAGGTTTATTATGCAATAACTCAATAGTCCCAACATTTCATTTTTAGTAAATCTGGTCATGCAAATTAATGCACTGAAGTTCGATGGTCCAAATGTAAATGTTTCAATAATTGTCGTGGCTTTCATCTGTAACATTGAATCCCACAGAACAACTTATGACCCTCCTCATTATTAGCCACTTCGAACATATTAAGATTTTGGGATATTGAACTATAATATACTGTACTTTGGGGTGTTGGATAATAATACTCCCAACTTTAAATTCGGACGTCATGCACCACACTATGGGGCCTATTTACTGTATTTATGCCAAGAACGATTTTGAAGGTGTTTCTAATTGTTGATGTAAGTGCATATTCGACATATGTCATTGCATACAACAATAATACCTCTCAGTGTGGGCCCTACTCTTGCAGGGTCTGGTGAGATCCAGATGTAGGCAGCCTTAACTTTACTGGCATCCCTACCCGTAGAGAGGCTGCATCTAAGAGACCCACAAAATAAGATTTTGTGAAAACATTTATCGAAGGAGCATTTTGTGAAAATCTTTAGTGAGACACAAATTAAGGATACACAATAGGGAATGAATTAAGAAATAGTAATAAATAGGTGGCCATAATTGTGTAAATATAAATACAACATAAGTACAATATAGTAGAGGAATATACTATACCTTAGCAAATAGAAATAGGCAAACAATGTATCTTCCCAGATAAATGTACTACTGGCATATAAATATGACATACGATGAAAAAAACCTACCCTACTACAACTGGAAAACACAACCATATCAGGTGGCCAACTTTCTGTGTTCTAAGATCCTAATCCTATCTCGCCATACTCTCCTATCCTGAGCCATATCCTCCGACAATCCTACAACTTTCAGGTCCTCTCTAATCACTTCGTCCAAACTCTTCTTTGGTCGTCCCCTCCCTCTTTTACCTTCGGGGATGTTAATCATCTCACGTCTTTTCACTGGAGCATCCACACTCTTTTTTTTTTTCACATGGCCAAACCATCTAAGTCTTGTTTCCCTTAACTTATCTTCGATGGGAGCCACTTTAACTAAGACTCTGATTACTTTATTCCTAATTCTATCCATTCTCATATAACCACACATCATCTAATCATCTGCATCTCTGTTACCATCAACCTTTGAACCTGTGTCTTTTTTATAGGTTAACGCTCCGATCCATACAGTATAGCAGGTCTAACTATCATACGATAAACTTTGCCTTTTAATCCTACAACCATCCTCTTACCACACAGCACACCTGAAGCATACTTCTATTTTTGCTAACCCACTTTTATGCATTGGTTAATATCTTCATCAATATCCTCATTCTATTGAATGATTGAGCCTAAATATTTAAATTTCTCGACCTTCGATATCGTCATCCCATCAATGGTTACTTCTTCCCCTGCATCTTCCCTTCCACAGAAACAACAGTGTAGGTATTCAATTTTCAATGTACTTACTCTAAAACCTCTAGACTCCAGTGAATGTCTCCATCGCTCAAACGTGTCATCAACTCCCTTTCTGATCTCATCAATAAGAACAATATCATTTACGAATAACACGCACCATGGTAACTTATTTTGAATTCCTTTTGTAAGTTCGTCCATAACTAGAGGGGAAAAAGATGGCTTAAAGTGGAACCCTAATGCAGGCCCACCTCAATGTGGAAGTCATTGGGAGCCCCTCCTAACGTCCTAACACTTATCCTATTTCCCTCGTACGTATCTCTAACAACTCGAATATACACAGGTGACACTCATTTCTTTTCCAAGCATCTCAATAACACTTCAGGCGGAACTATATTATATGCTTTTTTCAGGTCAGTAAACACCAAATAAAGATCTACCTTTCTGTCTAGACCTGGCAAATGGGTCATTCGATTCGGGTACGGGTCGGGTCAAGTTCGGATTAGGTCATGCTCGGGTTAAGTAACATTTCGGGTCTTTTCGGTTTGGGTCGGGTATAGTTCGGTTCGGGTCGATTTCGGATCAACCAATTTTTTGTCAAATACGCTCGTCATGCCAAAACAAACAACTTTGTAGAAAATTTCGGGTCGGGTATGTTTGGTTCGGGTCAATTCGGGTTTTGGGTCCACTTTCGGGTGAGCATATTTCGGGTGTCGGGTCGGGTATGGGTCCAAGTCGTTCGATTCGGATTTCGGATCTCGGGTCAGTTTTGACAGGTCTATTTCTATCTCTATACAATCCCATGAGCCTTCTAAGGAGGTAAATCGCCTCTATGGTTGACCTTACCAAGCATAAACCCAATTGGTTCTGTGATATCGAAACATCCTTCCTCAGTCTTCTCTCAATCATCCTCTCCCATAACTTCATAGTGTGATTGAGCAACTTTATGCTCCTATGATTATTACAATCCTGAATATCACATTTGTTCTTATACAATGGGATGATTATATTAAACCTCCATTTTTTGGGCATTTTAGCGGACCCAAAAATAACATTGTGTCATTGCATACATTTGAAAATTCTCAAATTTTAAACATACGCAATTGCAAAGCATTGTAAAATTATTGCATTATATTTATTAAAATACATCTATATTCTGCCTTGGTATATAAATATAGTAAATAGACCCATAATATGGTGCACGAACGTTCGAATTCAAAGTTGAAAGTATTATTATCTAACACCCCTAAAAAATTGTAGTATATCATCGTCCAATATCCCTAAGATTTTTCTTGAATGCTTAGATGTTTGTTTCTGCATTAACGAAGGGGTGTCAAAACAAGAGTATTGACGACATTATAAACACTTTTGCTTCCTGCTCCATGTGAGCATGACTATTTAGTATGTTCTTACTAATGGACTGGAGGACGTAAAAATTATAAAATAAGCCACAGGAAAGCAAAAAATGTAATTTTTTTTAGTTGTAAATAAATATATATATATTTTTTTTAAAGAGATACCGTCCAACCTGAGCACATCGAGCCGAGATTTAACTTACTCAGGTCCAAGGGCTCAACAAGCCGGGTGGGTTTTATATCCGCCTTGAACTTATCACAAAGCATAGGCACTAACATCTAAGGCTAAGAGTTAAGGTTACGAATGAAAATGGTAAAGCTCAAAACCTCACAATATCATTCTCCTCAAAAATTGAAGCTCAGGCTCAAGAATAGTAGATAAGTGACAATGAAAAATGAATTGGAAGCCACCCCTAATAGAACTTTTGTCACCCCAGGGAGTTCTATTTGCTCCGAAAAAGAGGTGATGGTAATGAACTAATTATAGTTTATTGGTACCTCATGTTACATTAACATTCCAATGAGGAAACACGAAGGATAGCGACAAGAATCGGGCTAAACTAATGAAACACCACTTTGATGCCTTTTGCTTAGCGAACCATTACAGGAACACAACATCATTTACACTAGAAAAAATCCCAACGTAGACCTACCTTAGCTTGCAACTGAATCGAGATAAATGCAACTTTTATTTCAAAAACATCATGCAACCATCAAGAAGAGTACCACTACAAATGGGCTTGAGCTTGACCTTCCTGAACTTGCAACTCCTCAAACTCCTTGATCAAATCGGAGTCCACATTGTCCTCAGGCTCCCAAGTAGGCTCGTCAATATCGGCCCATTTAACCAAGAATTCCCTCTTGCCATCATCCCCCATACGCCGGCCCAGTACACATTGGGCCTCAGCATATTCAAGGCCGGCTTCAAAATCACTGACCAAATCCTGAGCAATAAGCCCAGCTTTGACCCACTCATTCTCCCCTCCATCTCTCCACTTGACCAAATATTCCAGGTTCTCTCCCTTCCCTCTCTTCTCTAAGACCGCCTCAACTTCTGCATACTCATAAACCGCTCCTTCCAAGACCTTAATCACATTCTGAAGCGCTAGTCTCCTCCCAAACTGCACCTGCGGAGTAACGGCCAGGATCTCCTTAGCCAGATCCAACGGCGTACGTCCTCTGTCGTCCGGAATCTCAGGATCCGCCCCGAATTCGATCAGCGCCGTGGTGGCCTCCGGTCGGGCGTACCCGGTGGCCATATGAAGGGGAGTTAGGCCGCCGGCGGCATCTTTCCGATTGACGTCGGCGCCTACGGAGGCTAAGATTCTGATGCATTCGTCGGAGCCTAAGCCAGCGACAAAGTGCAAGGCGGTGCGGCCGTCGCGGTCGACAGCGTCAACGTCGCGGCCGTCTGAGGCGTCGAGGATGCGGCGGAGCTCGGTGGCGTCGGCCTTCTTGGCGGCGGTCCACCAGGGGGTCTCGTACTCGGCAACGACATCTTTGGCGACGAAATCGGCGGGGACCCAGGGGGGGGCGTGGTCGTCTTTCCATTCGATGAGATACTCCATCGTAGGTTTCCGGGAGTGGTGGGGGCGGCTGCCGATGATCTTGTTGACCTCGCCGTAGGACTCGTCCTCGTCGTAGTCGTCGTAGGTCTGCGTCGATGGTGAAGTAGGACGGTTGGAGTTCTGAAGGGCGAGCAGGCGTCGAGAGAGAGGAGGGTGGTGGTGGTGGTGGAGACGGCGGCAAGGAGAGAGAAAAGTAGAGAGTGGGAATTTATGGGGGAGTTTGAGGCGAGAGAGGTGGGATGGCAGGGTGATCGACATCGACACCATCGAGTGGGAAGAGAGAGTAATGGACGGACTACCAGATGGAATTGGGGCCATTTTGTTTTGGGTTTTGGGTTTTCGGTGGATAAGAAATCGTATCCGATAGGTCGCTACGGGTGAGATCAACAATTTTTGTCAGGCCGTATTGGGAATTGGGAGAGAACTCCCGTGTGGGAGTTAAGAGCAAATACAATGATGAGTAATTTTTTAGCTCATCGGTAGGGTTTGTTATTGTCACATTAATTATTTCTTTAATTTTTTATCTTATAATTCTTACTTTCTTCCGTGAAAGGTTTACTATTTTACCTCATTAAATAAAATAATGTCTATAAATTTTATATTTAATAATAAAATAATACCTATAAATTCAGTCAATAACACACATATTTATTTTTAGAATTAAAAAAACTAATAAAAAAATATTTTAAAAAAAACAAAGCACCCTCACGAGGAAACTCATTGGTCTGAGCCTCCCCGTGAGGTGTGAGGCGCAAGCTTATTACTGCAAAACTTTCCTCGCCTCACCACTCTCTCTCTCCTCCTTTTCTTCCTCCCGAGCGTATCGCTGTATGTGCTCTTAGGGCATATTTACTGGTAAGGCCTCACCACCTCCTTCACATTAGCTTTTAAGCTTATTTTTCAGGTCATAATTTTTCTTCTTTTTAATACAAGGCTCATAACTTTACCTTATCAAATAAATTAATATAGATGGACTCTATAACTAAACACATTTAATTAATTTTAATCATTTATTTTGCTTTATTATTTGGATAAATAATTTGTGAATAATAATTTGATTGCACAATTATTTAAAGGGGACTTATTAAAAAAATAATTTGCTTCTCTTGTTTTTTGGTTAAAAACGCACCTTCAAGTTCTCTACAATTAAAAACAAACAAAATTAAGACTTTTAAATTTGAATTTTAAATTACAAATTTAGAATTTAAATTTGAAATTTAAATTCAAAAATTAAAAGAGTTGTTGAGCAACTCTCTACAATTATAAAAATATAAAATCAAAAGATTTGTTGGCAATTTAAAATTTCCTTTTTCTAAAATATGCTGTAAAACTTCCAAAAAGAAAGCTTGTGTCTAGCCCCAAAACGACGTCGTGTTGGGAGCTAGAAGACAAAAAAAATTACATGGGCTGGCTTGCGGCTCGCGGCTGCTCACTGAGCCCCGTGTCTCGCGCTGACCGATGCATTCTCTCGAGCCACCCGCCCGCGCGCCACGTCAAATTCTTGGCTTATGGGAGAGCCGGTGGATGTGCTCTAAAATCAAGCTTTTCTTTTTTTTTTTAATTTTGTTAAGTACAATTTTAGAATTAAATTTTCTAAACAAAAAATAACCGTGCTAAGAAAAATTTTATCGTCTACATAGTGGATATTTTTAAAATGTACTAGGAAAATTTGATCTTATCCCATAATAGATGTTGTTAAAGTGGTTTGATTTAAGTAATAACTCGCTCTAAGTGATAATTTAAGTAATGCTTCTTTTTCACTAAATAAGATTTGAAAATTAAATTTTCTGAGTCAAAAACTTAAACTTTATTTTTCATTGACCAAAAAAAAAATTACTGTCAAAATATAATGACTAGTTTATATGAACCAAGTAGTTCATATGAAGTGTTTGATTTAATAAGTCAAAAGGAGTAGAGATTGTTATCATTTTGACATTCTCAATGTGCATTCTATGCACTGTTCATGTATAATTTGTTAAGTTAATTTTAAGTCTAAGGGTGTGTTCCTTTTATTGGTAAATCAATGTTCATTAATTCTTGCTAATCATTTCAATCTTTACTGGTTCAATCAGTCATTCAAAAAAAAAAAAAAATTTCAATCCTTACCAATCATTTTCAATTCGTACCAATCTTTGTCAATCATTACTATTTTTTCCCCTTTCTATTACTAACCCTTCCCAACAATTCCTAATCTTTACCAATTTCTCTTAGCTATTACCAACCTTTTACTAGTTTTCTATCAATTCTTTCCCATCATCCTTTAAAAAGTCTGATCCTCGTCAATTCCTAAAAATCTTTCCCCTTCACCAACATTATTTATTAACAAAAAGAACATGCTCTAAATGTTTCAAAATAATAAGTAGACAACAAAGGCATATATCAATACGATAGAGGCTGTTAATGAAACTTGAAGCCCCTTCATTGTTATCCTTAAATTTTCTAATACGTGACGAGGTTGTGATGAATCTTGATACCCTTTTATTACTATCCTTAAAATTTCAAGACTTGACTAGGTTTTGATGAACCTTGATAACTTTCAAGACTTGACTTGGTATGAACCTTGATACCCATTTATTATTATCTTTAAATTTTCAAGGCTAGATTAGGTTTTAATGAACTAAAGGAAAATAATCAAGGAGGGAGATGTAGTGTAAATCAAAGAAAGCATGCTTTCAAAATGTCCTCGTGAAGATCAAGAAGATGGGGAAATAGAAAAACCAACAGGAGCTCCTAAAAGTGGCATACTAATGCAAAGCTGTGATCCAAAATTGAGTGCTATAAAATGTTTGTTAGCAAACATGTACATTGATTAGACTATCAAAAGTTCATAAAAGGTAGCAATACAACACTGCCCAAAAAAATGTATAAATAATGAAATTATCATTGATAACCTTAGGCAACTTCTCAAAAGCAAGTGGGCCATGCCTTATAGGATGTGTCTTGATTGCTTCCATGCCTTGGAAATCATATCGATAACTTGCAAACTCATCAACTGAGGTTCAAGACCATGCCATTGATGCCAAATGGGATCATGATGCTCTAGCTTCTAAAACGGTGATGATGATTTCCTCGATGTGGCAACTTGTTGAAGTTATAGTGGAGACCTTGTCCAGCATTATGAATGTTTAAGTCTCTTGATCATAAACACAAAGAGCATGATATGTCCCATCTCATTTTCTATCTCAGATACCATGATCATAGACAATGGTTGGGGCAACATCTATGACCACCAAAGCACCATGTGCTCATTGTGGAGGTCAATAGTAGCATGGAGTAGAGCTATTGATCTGCAGCCACTCAGTGGTGTGCTACTAGTTGATACTTATCAACTTAGCTGGCAAACATAAAGTAAAACAAGTAAACACCACAATATGCTTTAATATTAGTACGTATGATGTGATGTGCATACACAGATGAACTGTAATTAGGCAAATACATCAAATACTACATTGGAAAAGTGAATTCCAATCATCGAAGTCGACACATCAGAAAATTGGCACCTATGGGGGCAGGGGGAGGGAGGGGAGGGGAGGGGAGGACAGTCAACCTTACACATCAAATAAAACTATAGGGAAGGCTAAGGTATTAGAATAGCTATGTGAAAGTTAGCAAATGTACCTTAGCCATCCGGTGTCTGGTGACTAAAAGTTGAGATCATATCAAATATAGAAGCAAACCTGCTTCATTTCCCTATATGTTCACATTGATTAACATCATCAACAACAAAATGTAGCACAATCAACAAGCTTCTGCCCATTTTACTTGCATTCCAATAATATTGTTTGTTTTAGATTCAAATAGCATAAGCAAATAGATCAATGTGTCCTAAAAATCAAGAAAAACATATTGTATTATGTACCAATAAATTAATTTTCCAACCATAGCCCGAAGCACGTGCAAGGATGAAGACCATAGCCATTCATAATCATCCTACAGTGCAATAACAAACTCATCCACTAAACTAGAAAAAGGAACAATTCACATAAAAGAGATGGTGTAAAAGCAATTGACATAAGTTGCCTTATCTGCAAGGAGTGCACGTAGATAATGACGCTTTAATAAAACCAATAAGGACGTGGCTAGTCACAACATCATTTCTAAGCATGTTGTAGTGAGGCTAACATGCCTGCACATGGCCTAGGAAGCATTAATGGTATAATATAACATCAAGGCCAACCAAAAGGAGCTCAAATGTACTGCAGCTAATCCAATTTAATAATGAAACGAAGGTTATAGTTCTACCTTTGGTACAAGATAAATTGTTGTAAAGAAAACTTTATCTCATAGGGCACTAAATCTTACATTGTAAAGTTGTTAGATGTGGATGAACAAAGATCATTAACCAAACATGAAGGATTTGCGATTGTTTTATAGAGGCAGTCAGTTACACTGATAGTATGAATAACGTACGCCTCAGCACAACTGATACACTTCTAAGGGAAAACACTTGCTATCATTGCCATTTAAAGCTAAATAAAATAAAGCAAGCCAGCTTCCCAGAATTAAGACAACATAACAATAGCGAATAACATCAGGCACTACTATGATATAATTTCCAAGGGTTTTTTTTTTTTTTTTTGGGAAATGAACAACCTTTTTTCTTTCTTTGGCCATTCTCATTTGGCCCTCTTTATAGCTCAATCAACTTTCCGTTATGCCTCTGAAATATTTTAGCTAGGATAATGTTACTTATAATCAACAAGCATACTTCCAAATACAAGCAAGTCCTTAATTGTCTTTGTTAGAATGCCTTGAATCTGTTTTCTTTAATCCCCTTTTGCAGACCTAGCACGGTGGTCTCGCTGACCGGTCAGCGAGTCGGGGTCCAGGGGCAACGCGTCCTAGTTTGGGGGTTCGGGGGCAACGCTCCCGAAACTGACGGCATACATGAGGGTTGATTCTAAAGCCTAAACTTTATATATGTAATGCGTATCTCTGTATTCATATATCATCGGATGAATAAAACTATCCCTCTCTTCTGCCTGTGGATGTAACTAACACATTGTTAGTGAACTACATTAAATCTGTGTGTATTTGTTAATTTGTTCATACTTTCCCACATATGTTATAACAGCCTATGCCAAATATGGTATGTGAGCACAAATAAATGGATAAACACAGATCAATTCCTAAACATTTCCCTCAAGATCAATCGAAAGGTAAACAACATGCTCCTACATTTGAAAGATGATGGACATATAGAAGCCTATATAAAAGCATGCACCCCTAAAGATTGAACTGGAAACATTACGAAAATATGAGAATGAGTAAATGTGAGTTGTTTGAATATTAAAAGTGCTTTGATTGCATTAACGACAGAGAATATGTACAACTAGTGTTTAGAATCCACTTCTTACAAATTTAAATAGCGTAGCTGAACTTACAAGACCCAATGAGCGCAAAGAAACAAATACTAAACCTGAATGCTATCATCAACTCACGCAAAGATTTCCAATGGACTTAACCTCCTCAGCTCCTTCAAATGTTCATCATTGATGTATAATGCTTAATGCAAAAGATTTGTTAGCGTGCCTTCTGGCTTCCACCTTAAGGGACCTAAAGCGTACAATACTTCTAGAATGTTGCGGTAAGCAAGAACTTTAGAGCACATTCCCCTTTTGACTCATAGATAACCGTTCCCTTATCTCTAAGCACCAAATGTTTTAGCGCCATAACAAAGAGAGACACTATCCTTACCACATCTTATTGAAGAATGACTCAATAACCTATCAAAACTGGCATTAATGATGATGTCACTAGCAACAGAGGTTATAGTACTAATACAAGCCTCTGATCCCAAGGTTCTAGCAAGACACTGAGCCTCATCCTGATTTTTTTGGTTAACATTACTAAACATGGTTTCGTTCTTGCTCAGAGTTTGCACATTATTAACTTGTTTTTCTCTTGGGTGAGTAGAGGTGTCTGTCTTTCTAGTAAGAGAAAATGAATCCCCACGTATAATTTCAAATTCATTCTTTTCCATTGCCTCCCGTTTTTGAACATATTCTACGGGAGCTTCACTGGGAGCTTAACTATATAGGGATAATCTCTTCCTTGATTGGGACCAGTGGATTCCAAAATATCCTATACATGATCCTTCTTGAGTTCCTAGAAAACACATTCTTAAAGATTGATGAGTCCTATATGAATTACTCAGTAACTCAACTCAACTCAACTCCACTCATAGTGTGGGTCCCACTTTCGTGGGGTCAGAGAGATCCAAATGTAGATAGGCTTACCACTATAGACATGATTTCCCACAAACAAATTGACTCCAATAGAGCCCATAAAAAGTTTAAGAAACAAATTTGGAAGTTGAAAATTGTTGGATAGCAAATGTAATGAACACAAGACGTAATCACTTTAGACAACATCAATTATACTAAATAACAAAGGAGGGGTAAGAGTTGTACATACCTTAAGTAATAAGAAGCGGCATAATACTAACCTGGTCAAGAGCGATCTAAGGGTACTACAAATCTACAAAATACGACAAATGCAATATAGTATAGTAGCCAATACAACACCATATATTTTCTACCATTCGGAATCCAAAGGATTGCCAAGAAGCTAGCTATCTAATGGTCTAAAATCTTAGTCATAGACCTCAACAAATTTCCATGCTGAGTATTAACCTCTGTTAGCCATAAAAATTTCAAATAATGTTTAATCACTTCGTCCTAACTTTTCTTAGACAGTACTTTCCCTGCTTTAAATTCTAGGAGGTAAATCAACTCATATTTTCTCACAGATACTTCCACACTCCTCCTCTTCATATAACCAAACTATCTAAGTCTAGTTTTTCTTATCTTGTCTTCTATAGGTCTCACTTTTATCTTGTTTCTAATCACCCCATTCCTTATCATATTCAATCTCGTATGGTCATACATCCATCAAATCATCCTCATCTCTGCTACTATCAACCTCTGAACTTGGGCCCTTTTTATTGGCCAACATTCGGAACTATACAACAGTGCTGATCTAACTACTATACAACAAACTCTTTCCTTTAATCATACAGGAATCCTTCTATCACACAATACCTTGATGCATTCTTCCATTTTTTTCCATCCCGCTTTAGTATGGTGGTTCTTCATTGATATCTCTTTCACTTGAAGGAACGAGCCCAAATATTTAAACTTCTCTGCCATTGGTATTATTATCCCATCGATGGTCACTTCTCCACTGCCTCTTCCTCTCCATTGAAACAACACCTTACATATTCAATTTTCGATCTACTTGATTTAAAACCTCTAAACTTTAGGATATGCCTCCATCATTCTAGCTTATTGTTAACTCCATTCCTAGTCTCATCAATAAAGATAATATGATCCGTGAATGACATACACCATGGTACCTCATCTTGGATCTCTTTAGTGAGTTCGTCCATTTGTAGTAACAATCAGGTGCCCACACAATAATTATGCCACAATAATTATCTTCCACTGACCATTGTCCAACACTTCAACAATGTTAGAAATGGCCTGAATCACTAGACCATTCCCTTTTTGTGGACAAGGCCTAACGATTTCCACTAAAAACTTCTTAACAACGTCGCTCAACACACCGTGATGACAATAGTACCTAAAAATATAACTGTCTCCATTATTTGCCACAATTTTAATGCAATGCCAAACTCTAGAAGCCACTTTTTTCTTGGTTGAAACCTCACTACAAAAAAATGTAGCTTCCTACTGTACTTGTTTGACCCCACTTACGCTCGTGTGGAGAAAAAAATTGTGATATATTAAGTTTGTATCTATGCACCGCACTTGCGGGGAATGAGATATAGGCATTGGCCATGCTAATGCGCGTTGGAACAGAGAACTCGTACAGGCCTTTGTGCACACGTTAGTATGCGTGCGCAAAGGCAAGGCAAGCAAGTCCCAGACAGTCAATAAAGTGAGCCTGGGATTATTTTTTTATACATTCAAAAGCCCAATATATAGGCAAAATTATTATATTTATTAATCCTGATAAAAAATTAAAAAGTTAGGGCTTAAGGCTCTGTTCTTTTCGTGGGTAAATTAGGTGGGTAAAAGGATGAAGTAGGTTGAAATAGGTTGAAGTGGGTTGAGGTAGGTTGAAATTTGTATTTTTTTTTTTAGGTGGGTTGAAATATGTTGAATTAGGTTGAAGTAGGTTGATGTTGGTTGAAGTGGGTTGAAGTTGGTATATTTTTTATGTGATGGGTTGAAGTGGGTTAAAATAATAAGAATGTAACTAATGTGTGATAATTTATGAAGTTATCGAAATTTTGTGAAATTTTTGTTTATTCTTTTTTGTTTTTTATTTTTTATTTTTTATTTTTGTATTTTGTATTTTGTATTTTGTATTTTTGTTTTTTCTTTTTTATTTTTCGTGTTTCATTTTTTCATTTTTCATTTTTTTATTTTTTATTTTTTATTTTTTATTTTTCATTTTTCATTTTTTATTTTATTTTTCATTTTTCATTTTTTATTTTATATTTTATATTTTATATTTTTCATTTTTTTATTTTTTTATTTTTTATTTTTTATTTTTTATTTTTTATTTTTTATTTTTTATTTTTATATTTTTATATTTTATATTTTATATTTTTTTATGTTTTATTTTTTATTTTTATTTTTATTTTTTATTTTTTATTTTTGTATTTTTCATTTTTCATTTTTCATTTTTTATTTTTTATTTTGTATTTTTGTATTTTGTATTTTGTATTTTGTATTTTTTTATTTTGTATTTTTTTATTTTTATTTTTTTATTTTTATTTTTCATTTTTCATTTTTATTTTTTAAATTTGATCTTATTTTTTTATTTCTAATTTTTTTATTTTTTATTTTTTATTTTTATTTTTTAAATTTTTTTAATTTCTTGGCTCTTATTTTTATTTTTTATTTTTTAAATTTTTTATTTTTTAATTTTTAATTTTTAATTTTAAAATTTTTATTCAAAAAATAAAAATAAAAATTAAAAAATAAGAAATAAAAAGTAAAAAATAAAACAAACATCATAAAAAATACAAAATAAAAAATAAAAAATAAGAACCAGGAAATTAAAAAAATAAAAAATAAAAAATAAGAGAATAAAAAATAAAAAATAAAAAATAAAAATAAAAATAAAAATAAAAATAAAAAATAAAAAATGAAAAACAAAAAATAAAAAATAAAAATAAAAGTAAAAATAAAAATAAAAAATAAAAAATAAAAATAAAAATAAAAATAAAAAATAAAAAATAAAAAATAAAAAATAAGAATACAAAATAAAAAATGAAAAATAAAAAATAAAAAATAAAAAATACAAAATACACAATAAATAATAAACAATAAAAAATAAAAAATATAAAAGTATGAGCATAAATTTCGCAAATTTCGATAACTTCATAAATATCACACATTAGTTACATTCTCGTTATTTTAACCCACTTCAATCCACCACATATAAAATAAACCAACTTCAATTCACTTCAACCTACATCAACCCACTTCAATCTAGTTCAACATATTTCAACCCAACTCAAAAAAAAAAAAATACCAACTTCAGCCTACCTCAACCTACCTCAATCTAGTTCAACCGACTTCACCCCTTTTCCCACCCAATGTACTCACGAAAACAACAGGCCCTAAATCCCATATGATACTTTACAAATTATTAAAATTATGAAGGGGTGGGTTGAAGTTGGTTGAAGTGGGTTGAAGTAGGTTGAAGTATGTTGAAGTTGATATTTTTTTTTTCAGGTGGGTTGAAATAGGTTGAAGTAGGTTGGAGTGGGTTGAAATTGGTAAATGTAGATTGACCCACGAAAAGAACAGAGCCTAAGCCAAAGAAGAAAGCGACGTGACTTCTCTCGAAGAAATTCTCAATTCTCTTGCTTTATACATCTTTCTCACCGACCGGAGCTACTTGTCTACTCGCCTGCATCAGTGTGGATGGTCATCTACTATAGACGCTGAATTTGGCCCAGGTTTCTTTACACCTTCCAATTTCCTGTTCTTTTCTTCTTGTTTAGTTGTCTAGGGTTTTGTTGATTTTTCATCTTCTTTGGTTTAAGGTTCTTATTACCCACTTCATTATAAGGTTGGTCGCTTCAATAAATACGGCATCATCTATGCTCGAATAAAGTGATTCTCCATAATTTGAATGAGAAAGGGAGAATGCTAGAATTTTCCATTTATTTTGCAATGAATTTTGTTTGCTTCGTCGATAGTCAGGCGTGCTCATTTTTTTATGACAGCAAACATGGTTCCATATAATTACTATTCAATTGGGCCGTTTTAATTTGAATGCCATTTTAAGGATTCTATACAAGCAACATTCTTGAATTCTAACATTTCTTTGGTTTTTTATGCCTCGATCTGCTACTTAAAAATCAAGTGCTTACACCCTGTAACGCATACCTAGCCTTGATGGAAGCATTTTCCTTGCATCTCATCTTAATAAATAGCAAATGAGCGATTGAGCATACAGCGTTGGAGGAGGAATTATTTTCTTTAACTTGAAGTGGATGTCTAATTTAATTTGTTTAACATATTAGATTCCCACACATAGGAAAAGACATCTGTTAATTTTAAAGGCTTATCTAACGTGGGTTTAGAAACTATTGAAGCTGAAATTGAAATAGATTCTAATGATTTGGGATTGTGCTTTTTCTCTGGTTTACCACGACTGTCAATAATGTTCAAACGTCACATTGATATATGAGGCCATGTATAGCTCATTTCTAAATAGGATTTGCTTCTTGCTTAGGATTACCGGCATCCCTCGTGTGCATCTTTAGATGTAGATGTTTTACCTTTAGCCTAAAATGTTGATATGAATATATTCAGCCCAAATCATTGTGTGAGGATTATGTCTGATGTAACGTTTTCAATTCCTAATGCCTGATTATTCTAATTTAATTACTTATTTATTTATGGTTAGAGCGGAAGTCTTTTAGCTGGAGACATTACCGCCATTCTATGACGGAACAAGGCTATCTAAAAGTACCTGTAACACTATGTTACTCATACAATCACCTAATTTACTAAACTTTGAAAACATAACATACATTTGACAACTTGTTCAGTTCATAATACACATGATAACTTAGCGTACAAATACCAAGCAACAATAACCCCAAAGTCTAAAAGAATATACAATCAGGAAGTTCCCAGGGATGCTAGCATATAAATCGCTATGAGCAATGGGCTAGCTAGTTGTTAGCAAAATAATGTTACGATTAATACATCATGTTAGCATCTCCCACATTTTGGCTGGGATTTCTGGCCTAATCCCCTGCTACACCTACTAACTTGAGTCATCTGCCTAGTCAAATCTGGCCTAAATCTAAAAGAGAAAGTGCAGATTACATCAGCACATCTGGTTGCATTAGCCTACCTACATAGATTACATATACATGCAATGCACAAAAAGAATATCACCCTACACCTATTGTACATATATAACCAAAAATCATAGTCGAAAACAAAAAAATGAGCAGGTTCAACTTTTAGAATCATGAGATGCATCACAATCAGGGTCGGAGGAATCATGATCCTCCTCACCTTGGTCATTGCTAACATCTATCATCTCCATGTCTGAATCCTCATCATCAAAATCACCCTCCTAATCCTCTGGCTCCTCCTCAAATGGCTCTTCCAGCACATGCTCATGCTCCTCTTCCTCTAGCTCCATCTCCTCCTCGTTTAGCTTAAACTCCTCTTCTTTTGAATCAGCTATATCAATTCAGGTGAACTTAGCACATCTTGACCTCGCCAATGGCACCTGAACCCTCCAACGAATGAGTGGCCCGAGCCAGCCTACGGTGGAGAAGCAGGTGGCTACTGAGCGGGATGCTGTGGAGGTGGTGGTCCCTAAGCAGGAGAAGGCAGGGTGAACTAATCGGGGGATGCATGTCAAGAGCAGGAAAAATACATTGGAGTAACTCGTAGAAAATACTCCTCTCTCAGCTCTTGTGCCATGGGATATGAAACTCCTCCCCATCAGCCTCTAGATCTCCTGTGACCATGAAGTCGTGAAGCCCACACCTAAACTTGTGCCGTGGGCCAGCATGGGTTAGGGTTTATAGGAGTCTGCATGTGCGAGCCCGCAAATCATGGAACTCTGAGAAAGGATCCTGCATATGGGCCACTATGGCCGCATGCAGGAAGGAAATGTGAGTTGCCATCGAGGTCCCCGACGCCAGTTGAATAGCGTATGGGTCTACGAGTGCTCCATGATGATCCATCTCAACTTGAAAGCAGAAGGAAAGAAGAATAAGCCACATTCATGCATATATTTCCTAGAAGACACGATTTATCTATATAATTCTTCCAAAACCTCACATCCTAACCATTGAGCATCTTACTGCCCACAGTGATTCGCTAACCTGGCTCTGGTACCACAGCTGTAATGCCCTAATTTCCTAATGCCTGATTATTCTAACTTAATTACTTATTTATTTATGATTGCAGCAGAAGTCTTTTGGCTAAAGGTATTACCACTGTTCCTTGGTGAAACAAGGCTATATGGAATTATCTATAACACTATGTTACTCACATAGTCACCTAATTTACTAAACTTTGGAAACCAAACATACATTTGAACACTTGTTTAATTCATAATACATATGATAAGTTGGCGTACAAATACCAAGCGCCAGTAATCCTAAAGTCCAAAGAATATACAATCAGCAAGTTCTCAGGGATGCTAGCCTATAAATCACTATGAGCACTGGGTTAGCTAACAGTCAACAAAAACTATAGCTCTCACTCATTTCTTGCTTCCTTTTGGCTTGCCAGAAGGAGGGTCGTTCACTGATCCCTTACCTAAAATAGAAAGCATAAAAACATTTAAATAATGAGCCTAAGCTTACCACATACATCTCTATGCAGTGAAATAAATTTTGGGTTCAGCAAGTTGGGCATCTACATTTCAAAATATCTTGTTTGTAAACAAGAGAGATAATGTGTGAGTAAAGTTGGTTTGCTGGTTACTATCTATAACCACCTAAATGCTAATTACCCAATTATCTTACTTAACCACTTATTATCGGAATTGTAGCGCAAGTCTTAATGATTAGTGGCATTACCGCCGCCCTCAGTCGGAAAAGCCTATTTATGTAAGCTATATGATTTTTCTAGAACATTGTTGCAATTTCCCAATCATATCAAGATGAAGGCATTTGATTCAACTTTGAACCATAATTTAACCTTTGCATAACCCAATATATAACAAGATTAGGTATCTTCTAACTCTCTACCCTAAGCAAGCTTACTCAAATCATAGACTCCACATGATCTTTAAGCTCTGTCAAGGCTTCATGCTACGCGGGAGTCCAATGTGAGCATCCAATGGCGTCAAATTGGAAATGTAATGAGTCCTTCCTTCTCTACTTACATCCTTCAGCTTGTTAAGGACAAGTTTGTCCACTTATCCATCACCTAAAATAGAAAACATAAAGATACTTCGAAAAATGAGCCGAAGCTCCGTATGTTTACCTCCATACTATAAAATGAACCTTTTAGAACAATTTAGTTAGGTGCTCGCATTTCAATTCTTTTTAGTTTGAAAATAGGAGAGGGAGAGATTATAAAGTAAAAATGTTACCAGTTATTATTTGATAATGGAACCCAAATTGATGAGCTCAAGTAAGTATTGCGATTGTTGAATAGATATACACCTACCAGACAGATCAAATAGCCTGACTTGAGATCGTGCAGATGAATTGAAGGGCATAAACTCTGCTGATTGATAACTGATGGGTCCACTTGATTATGTGGCAAAATAATACTTGAAAATGATTCATTAAATAATTATATATTGTGACACTTTGGTAATTGTGAAAAGCATGTGAACTTTTGAAGGGTATAGACAGTAAACGTACCTGATAATTTTACAACCCCTCACTTTTTCAGAAATAACTGTTATGACGTTGAAATGACAAAGATGGCCTCAATTCTGCTTTAGAATGCATATTTCCACGGTTAGTAAAGTTTCAAGTATTTCTTATTGGTCATCACCGTTATAAATAGTTCCTAATTTCCTTTCTTCTTTATGTAATCGCATAAATTTATTTTCTTCTTCCCCTTTTTATATTAGCTTTATTTATAATCATCAAATATTACTAAAACTATTATTATTATTATTATTATTGTTGTTGTTATTGTTATGATTATTATTATTATTATTATTGTTCTTATTGTTGTTGTTGTTGTTATTATTATTATTATTATTATTATTATTATTTAGTTACATCAGTTGCATTATGCCCTCCCCTTGAGATATGGTTATTATTGACACTTTTAGGAGTGGGGATATCTTTATAATTATTGCCATCAGTATTTTCATTCTTTTAATATAAAGATTACGATTACTATCTTTATATTTATTGCAATTATTAGGATTATCATTGTTATTCTTGTCATCTACCTTACTCCTCCATTGTCGTTATACTCATTATTAAAGATACTAATATTGCTCGTACTTGTAGAAGGGGTAACCAATAGGAGGGTTTAGGCCATCTGAATTCAGGCTGCAAGTTTTAAACCCGTTTTTTTTCTTCCTTTTTTTTTTTTTCATTTCAAGTATATGTAGTGGGGTCTAAACCAAGAAACCACAAATCCTTCAATTCTTTATTAGACATTAATTACCAATTGGGTGGTTAGACCTCAAGTACCATGTCATTTTTGTCCCTTCAAATATAAATATATTGCCCCTTCCAAATATAAATATAAATCGATTCTCATCCATTATTTTTCCCCCCAAGACACTTAGATAATCCATCCACCCTAATTCCACCCATTAATTTGATTACTTTAGTTAAGTCATCAAAAACTATCAAGCTCTCCCTTTTCTTTTAATTATCATTGTCTTCCCATTTCATCTCGAAGTCCACTCAATTCCTTATTCTAACTTCAAGACTTATATAAAACAAGTTTATTTCAAATCTTCGCAATTGTAATTCCCTCCATTATTTTTCCTTTTCAATCTGAACTATCACATACTTCTTGAATTGTCAAGTCTATTGGAATTTTGCATGAATGGTCTACTTTAATTTCTCAAAATACATATTAGATTGTTCTTCTCAACACCCAAACAAAAAATATAGTTTCCTCTCGTTCCTCTATCTCTAGCATATCCTACTTCGAGGTCAAGTAATCTCTCCAAAAGACCCATCTTCAATTTTTCAATTTTCTTTCTAACTTAACCAAAATCCTCAAATTTCAACAACAAATTGCAAAAACACAAATCCTCAACTTATACTCAAACCCTCCATAAACACCCACTTCACATATTCACCCCCAATCCTCAAAATTTCACAATAAACTCTAAATTCACACAATTTATCACTTAAATCAATTGAAAAACATCTCTATCAGTTGAATTAAGAGATTAAATTATGAAAATCAAAATAAGGGAGCTAGGGTTTCACCTTCCGACACTCACCATCGCAAACCAAGAGTAGTGGGTGGCGTAGGGATGGGCTGGATGGTGTGGTTGGCGGCTAGAGTACAATGACCAACGCCGGCGTGTGGCAGCGTGTTGTGGTGGCACCGGCTGAGAGCATAGTGCGCGCGTAAGAGAGGGCAGGGGTTTCATAAGGAGGGGACCCATAGTGGGGGGTTGTGCAATTTGCTAGGGAGGGGGGCTTTGTTTCTTTTAAACAATTTTTTTCTTTGTTAATTAATTGAATTCAAACTTCTCATGAATTCTAGACCTTTTTTTCCCTTTTATTCATGGACTATACTTAGCTAATGACTATTTGGGTTACAGCTTTTAGGCTTTTTTTTTTTTTTTTTTTGACCATGCTATGATTTGGGAAAAATTAGAACTTTACACATATCAATTAAGTCATTCTTTACGTTTATTTTTATTTTATTTACTAATATCTTGGTTTCACTTGCGTATGGGTGAACAAATTGTGTATATGCATCCCATAATCATAATGGGTCAACTTCTGCTTATTTATTTTCTTATTTATGTACTCACTGATAAATTCTGAGAAATGTCATACGGGCATGACTAAATTTTATTTCGAGGCCATTCATCATCTCAACCTACAACAATATAACTATTTCGAACATTGAATTGAAATGTGGCGCTCAACTTAATCAAATTTAAATTAAGTTTAATTAGAGTAATCAACATTGATTAGGTTCGGACTATTACATTATCTGATAGTGCACCCCGATTGACATCTAAAGCGATCTTGAGATTGATGCACACCTACTAGACTAATTGGCAAGCCTGAGTTGTCATCGTGCGGGTAAATTGAAGGACGTAAGCCCTATTGATTGATAATTGATGACGTCACTTACTTAGGTGACAAAACATTCTGTCAAATGATTCGTTATATAAACGTCATATGAATTTTTTGTAGTTTGAGAAATATGTGAGTTTTCGAAAACCATAGATAATGTATGTACCTGATCTTTGAAAGTCTTTCTCATTTTTGGTGAAAATTGTTTGTTGGCAACTTGAATCGATAGAAGTGGCCTGAGTTCTACTTCAAATTTGTAATTTCACGATTAGAGTAAATTTAGGAAAATTTATTAAATTTTCCAATTTAATAGATTCTTCAAAATCCTTTAGCTCTACCTTTTCAACTTTAGACATACTTATTCTTACTTATTCAACTTGATTTCATTTCATCTTGTTCCTGTCCTTTTCTTTGAGATTAACAATGTTCGTTTCACTCAGGTTATGGTGGAGTAACGTTATAATTTGTCTCATTTTAATTAACATCAACATTATGGTTATGTACAACTTAATATCATTATTTTTGTTATACTTATTAGTACTAGCATTACAATTAATGGGGTTATCATGATTATTATCGCTCTCTAGTAGCTGCGTCCTTAGTAATCATCATTATGATTTAGATTATTTGATTGCGATAGAGGATGCTAGGTGCTTATTTCGGGGTTCTAGTCGAGACATATTCACTTCGTTTCTCCTCCTAGTTCCAATAATACACATATTCATTAGTTCCTCCATAAAAAATTAGATTGAAACTTGATCGTGTACAAAACCCAAGCTTTACAAATGTCCTCCTAGTTACACTAATCAACCCACAAATATTCAACTCACCTAAACGCCCAAATAATTGCTAAAATGTCATCAAGAAAGGTCTACTTTAACTCCTTCAAACAACCAAGTTGCTTCAATCCTTTCTTTTATTTTGCCCCCAAGCACTTTTATTACCCTACTTACCTACTAATCACCATATCTCTATTTGAAATAAACTCACACAGGCATCTTAAGTTGTTAAGTGTCAAACCCTCAACATCACATATTCCCTCTCACACATCCATGCACTCCCCACTTATATTCTACCCTAATTTCACTCACCATTATTATGACTTACTTTACCCTCACTAATCCAATGAAATCAAATTTGAATTCCTACTGGAACCCCGAATCCTAAACTATCATGCTTATTGCTACAACACAGCCATCGACACCACAACCTCATATATGCATGTAACTCATTATTTTCATTCCATCATCACAAAAAGGGGAAACAATAAATATCAGTTGAGCACTATTAAGTCAAGCAACTAAGCTTGAGATTTTATCCAACCATTTCAAACCCTAGCCTACCATTACCCATTCAAAAACTTCGATTAAAATAAAAATACTGCAAATTATCATCCATTTAATCCAAATACAATATTGTCTATAAATATCCAACAATAGAAACAATAAAATTTCATTCATGGGGGTTAGGGTTTTTCACCTTCACCAAGTGGTAGGGCAAACCCAAGTGATGGGAGATAAAGTGGTGATTGCGGGGCGTCGGTTGGTGGTGCTCGGACAGTGGGTGAACGGCTAGCGATGGCACTGTGGGCTAGCTGTCTGATGAGGTAGGGGTAAAAAAGCAGAGATGGGGGGGGGGGTCGGGGTTGTTTTTGTTGCCGGGAAAGGGGGTTTCTTTGGGGGGGGGGGGGGGTTCGTGATAGGGGGTAGCTTAGTTGATTTTAATTTTTTGTTTTCCTTTTTTTTGTAAATTACAAACTTAATGAAGGTTATATATATTTTTTTTGTACATTGATCCTTATCATGTCCTCTCCATTTTACTAGTTTCTTCTTTTTTTTTTTTACCCCTAATTCTTATATGTATTTTGGGTAAATTTTCTTGGCTAAATGTTAGTGAGTTAAACTTTACGCCATTTGGGTGTAAAATTTGATAGAAGAAATCTTCATTTTCAATTATTACTTCTTGCACTCTTTTAATTATATATTATCTTATTATTATTGCATTGTTGCTTTATTTATTTATATATTATTATTATTATTATTATTATTATTATTATTATTATTATTATTATTATTATATTTTGTTCCTAGAATTACCCATTCAATGATTAAACTAATTTTTATTTTAACGTTCAAATCTTTGTTAATATTCAAATGGTTTATTTGGTTGTGTAACGAAATTTCTTTTAAGGCCACTCTGTTGGTTCAACCCGTAATGACACAAATAGACATACATATATAAAATATTAAATTCAAATACGTCGCCCAACTTGATTATTTTGTGATTAAGATAATTCAACATAATTAGCATGATTTTATGTTCGGGCGATTACAAAGAACTACTCAATTATCACTAGTGCTACACAATCCCATATGGAGGAACTTTTTCACTCCTCTATGTCAAAGTGTTACTATAATCGACTGAGTTATTCTTAAATAACCGCATTGAGCGTACCTTTCAACTACTCAATTAGACCTGTCAGTTCGGATGGGCGAGTTAAATATGAATCGGCAGTATTCGGATTCGGATAAAATACAGATTAGGTGTATTTCTGATTCAGGTAAAATATGGGCGGGTGTATTTCGGTTTTATGGGTCTTGATCAACCCAACGAGTTTAGAGCGCGTTTTCTGTGAGTTGTTTTTCTTTTTTAAAATAAAAAGTTCAACATATTTATTACTCAAACTTGTCAGTATTTGATGAAAAGGCATAATAATTGTAATTTCTCAAAAAAATATTAAAAATATTCAAACTTTTTATTATAATATATGAACATCTTGTATGAGCAGTCAAAGAATCAAGGCCCACTTGGCTTTGGATAGATCGACCCGTACATTGAAAGAAGGTCCACAACGATTCGGCCATTTATGGGGCAGCCCGTATAGAGCATTTTAATAGGTTGTAGTAGCTTGACTACTGATAACCTATTTAATAATTTAATATTTTTATTAACTAACCTACCAATGTCCAATTAGGTAAAACTTTATTAATGGATCAACACTAATACGAATACAGCTCGCCATTTCTTACCACTAATATAATAGTTCGAGACTAGTTAGAACGAAAACCAAATAAAATTGAATTAAAAAGAGTACCGGATATTATCTTGCAGTTATAATATCAAAAATTTAAATTAGTACAAATTAATTAATTTAAAAAATAATTAAACATATTTGTTTAACTAAGTATATAATGATATGACTTGCTGATGCTTGTCTTCTTTTAAATTAACTTTTTTTTAAAAAGATTAGATAGTTATTTCATGCAATTTTATACCTATTTTAAATTTTTTTCATTTAAAATTTGTATACAATATTATTTTTAGAGAATAGAGAAGAAAAAATAAGGTTATTGTTGTTTAATTTGTAGATAGATGCAAATAGTCATATAATGTCTTTTTAAGCTATTCGATAAAAATGACTAGCATTATTGTTTAGAGGGATAAATTAGAGAAAAATAAAAAACTAAGGATATAATGTTTGGGTCAAACGGGCGGGTTCGAATTCGGGTTGGGTTTGTCCCTCTAATTTGCAGGGTTTTCGGATTCAGGTCGAGATAATCGTGTTTAAAACCCAAAATTTTCAGGCGGATTCGGGTCGGATTTTTAGGTCGGATCAATTTTTGCCAGGTCTATACTCAATTATCATCCTCGCCAAAAAAAGAAAAGAGAAGTAAAGCCATTCATGGCTCGTCTATGTCATTTGTTTGACCTTTAAATCATAACCAGTCGCTACACTTTTGTTATTAACATTAGCATGTCTATGCTAATCATTTTTCCACTTATTTTCAAATTAATTATATCTTGAGAAACCTTGCAAAATGTTGTGCTTATCTTGGCCTTCAGAAACAGTGGTTCTTCTCCTTGATGTCCTTATAGGAGGCAAACAATTCAAGGACAAATCAGGTGGTGCCACGTAGAACATAAAATATTTTTTATTTCGCCAAATTATACTCTACCATGTGTCCAATTAATAGGGCTACTCAAAAATATCCAAAACCAAATACCCGAACCAAAAATCCGATACCCGATCCGAAAATTCTGGTATCCGAACCGAAATATTCGAAAAATTCAGTTCGGGTACCCGAACCAATAATTTTTTCGGATATTTGGTTCAGGTACGGGTCGATTAATTTACGAATTCGGGTACCTGAAAACTCGATTTTTTAAAAAATTTTTAAATTTTTTTTTTGTTTTCAATAATACTAAAACTTTGATGTGTTGCATTGCTTGGTTGGGACGTTTAGCATATTAGTGATTTAGTATTTTAGATTTGGATTGCTTGAGTTCTAATCATTTGGACCATGAACATGCTATGATGCCGAGGTATGATATTAATGAGCTTTTCGAGGTGTGAAGTAATTGAAATTTGATTGTTATGTGATGATGTTGTATGGTATTTTTGTTTTAGGGCACGAACAAGAATGGGTAATTAGGTGTGCATATGGTTTAGGGCATAAACAAGGAGTTGACCTTTTAAAGAAATTACAACAATTATCCAAAAAAGGGGGATAAAAAAGTTTGGATTAACATGCGATAAAATTGCTTGGCAAAAAAGAAAGTTTACAAAAATTGGGTTATTGGGTAACCAAAAACCCGAACCGAAATTATCGGGTACCCGAAATTAGGTACCCGATAATTTTCGATTTGGATACGGATCGCCATCCGTCCAACCCGAAATTTTGGGTAATTGAACCAAAATCCCTTTTGGTTCGGGTGCCAGAAACATGAACACTCCTACCAATTAATTACAATAGTGATTAAATTAAATATTTGATGAAGAATTATTGCAACCAATTAAAAAGCACCACGTGTCACAAACAATACAGAAAATAAATTATTATTCTGTTTTAGAGATAATTAGGAGGAAACCCTAATTCCGACTTCCCTATAAAAAGAGAGCTACTCCTCTCATCTTAGGGGTTGGCATTCAGAAGAACTCACAAGAGCTCAAATTTCTTTCTGGAATAAGACAACAAGCACTCCAAAAACATGCCGTCCACTCTCAAGGATCAAATTATTTTCTTGGTTGAGATTAAGCCTATTAGGCCCTTTCTCGAGGCCAAATTCATTCAAAATTATTCAAGAAGATTGAATAAGAGGATTTATTATACTTGTTCTTGTAACAATTATATAGAGATTATACCCATATACACAATATCAATACAAAAAACTCAATTTGTTACTGAATTTATTGCCTAAGTTATTTTAAGCTCGAAAATTGTGTTTACAAATTTTTGGCACGCCCGGTGGGACATCTCTGCCTCTTTTCTCTTTCTCAAAAGTATGAACTTTATATTCCTTCAAGACGACATAGCCCCCAAGGACGCTACCTCTTAAGCTTCAAGGAAAGCTATCCAATCCACATCTCAGGGATCGACAACAGCTAGTACCACATCTCACGAGATTATGACTAGAAATATGCAAAAGCTATAATTGCCATAGGGCAATTAATTGTGACTGCACGGTTGCAATCACGTCTGATTCAAAATTTTGACTCCAAAATCTATGATGTAGTCAACCAAACTGCTTACTTTGAAGCAAAAGTCTATTGATGGCCTCAACATGCTGCAACAATACCTTGTGGGATGGATGAACTTCAAAGTCATGTCAGCCCTACCTTCCGGCCCTTTGCTGTAACACCCCCCAGCGCCTAGGCCAGAAGCGTTACGTTTTTCTAACTTCTTACTTAAATTCTGGGATGAAACGGACAGAGTTTCCCTTGAAAACTGAACGTTTCCAGGCTAAACACCTCACAATAAGTCCCTGTAGATTAACGAAAGCGTAAACATATAAAACATAGCTCAACGGCCACACGCCGGAGTTCATAACTCAATGAGCCAGTCGCTCAGAGTACACCATCCAGATTGATTCATGAATGAAGAAGAACTGGAATATACAACTCAACGGTTAACAAAACCGGAGTATTAAGATTTACATCCCAAAACATAGCCAAATTAAACCAAGAAGACATTTAACCAACTTGATGGTTGACTCAGATGGCCATACAGAGCGACCTTTATACCGTAAGTATTACATGAACTAGAATAATCATTTACAGACCTTTATAAACTAAGAATACATTAGATGACTTCATTAAACACGTAAGATCCCTTCAAATGGGCACATACGATGCCTTGCAAGCAAAAATAGGTTCCTTCTGGACTTATCTGACTCAACTTCCTCCTGTCATAAAGAAAACCAGGGGAAAAGGAAAAGGAGTAGTGGGATGAGCAACCACACGCTCAGTGAGTGTCCCCAACCTCTTTAAAACCAAAACAATTACAGACAATAATACTAATAATAGTCACATATCACGTATTTATACTTTACTATCATATTAGGCAATCATAGTCCCCAAGGAAAGATTACCCTCCTTAAAAACTTCATTCTAACCCCTCAACTCGTTCTTAGGTCTTTAATGGCCAATCTTCCTTTCTAACAAACATTCAGACACTTAATCAAGTAGTACAGGGATGAATATGATGCTTTTAAACACACTTGTGAAAATATAGTGACTCTCATTATATACAAAGAACAGTTTATAATATCATGCTAACTCCTTTAATGCTTACAACTCTTCTAAAAGCTCTTAAAATACCCAATTTTGTAAGAGAGGCTTTGCAAGAACATTCTATCATAAGATAAGTACCTTGAAAAGCTCAAATGTACGATGCATTACTTAGGATGTAGCTATACTTCATTAGAAGCTTCATTTAAACTATATTCAGAACATGTTCATAAAAGATATGCAAGTTTCGTACATTTAAAAGCTTTCTTCTTTTCTTAAAACGCTTTACTTGGCCTCTTGAGGCTCGTGTTACTTTAAAAGAACTTCTTTTCTTTCTTGAACTGATTAGAATGGCAAAAAGCTAGATCCCCTTTAAAAACATCTTACTGTGCTGGCTAGGGAGATCAATACTGCCCTTAAGTGAGATCGTCACTCTTAATCTACTTTAACCCCGGGTTTTACGTACTTAGCTTCTTGGCCAAAACGCGCCTTAGTAGAGCAATTCTAACCTCGATAATATCCTCTGTGGAGCAACAGCTCACACCAGGATAATCATATCCTGAGTCCAGTCCCCCTCAAGGTTTTCTTACGCGTGACACATCATAACTTATTTGGGGAACAGCTCACACCAAGATAGTTCATATCTTGAGTCCAGTTCCCAGGAACAGCTCACACCAAGATAACTTATATCTTGAGTCCAGTTCCTAACATTTCTTTAGGGGCCCTCTAGCCAATTGCCTAGCACTTTCTTAGCCTTTACGATCGTATTTCATTTCTCTTTTTTAAATGCTTACTTGACTGAAAACTTACTTTTCAAATAAAACGATCATAACCTCTCGAATGTTTGTAGTTTACTCGTTTTTGGCTTAAAACTTCTCATGAACGAAATAAGTTTGCCAAGTCATAAATCGACCTCGTAAATAGCTTAAAAGCTTTTCAGAGTCGCTATAAGTTTGCTAACACGTAAACAACTTTGCTTTAAACTTAAAAGCTTCATATAAACATAATACGTTTACTGAATCGTAAAACGAAACTCAATAGCGACTTAAGTAAGCAAAACGCATGCAAATAAGGTAAGTTTCATAATTAGCACCTTAAGGTGCTCTTCTTCGGGTCGTTTAAATCCTTTTAAACTTCAGGAGAAGTCGTATACAAACCAAAGCCTTAAGCATGTTCAAATCCACTTTTAGTTCACTTTTTAAACTTCCTAAACCTATAGACTATTCAGTCGAGTCACTAACTGAGTACCTCGATGATTTAGGATTTCTTATAGGCTATAAACATTTTCATAAACCACCAGACAATTGGTAAGTACTTAGAAGTATTTGAAATCATGAAAACATGCAATCTTTCTTAAACTTGTCTGCACTTCAAAAACTGTTCACTTAATGTCACTTAACACATTGAGGGAAAAGGGGATTCACACATAGTACATTCATACACTCCATGATAATTTCAACAACACAATGAGCCACACATGACCTCACAATCCACACGATTGCGCTAATTTCACAACCCAAACTCCCTCCTCACAAGCACCGTACCACAAGACCTCGAATGCTCATAATTCTTTCCTCAAACCATCCAACTACCAACTCGATTCATCGATTTATTAGTCACAATATATTACCATAGTAGCTAATGTAAAACGGAGTAAGGTTTAGGCTCTTACCTGAGCAACCAACACCATTCAGCGGTGCGTTACAACAAGCGTACATATAGCCACATTTATCCATAAATCGACAACACTTTATTCAGTAAATCAAACATAATTTGATTCTAAACATATACGATGCATTTCGAAGTAACTTTCCTAAGCATGAATGTACTAAAAAGGGGTTCGAATGAAAGCTAAACATATTTCAATAGCTTCGAATTTAATTTGTTTACATGCACTAGCTAGTTTAACTCGAATCGAAGCTAAACACGTTTATATAACTTCGAGATTAATTCTTTTAACATGCATTGGCTAGTCCACTTGATTCGAAGCTAAACACATTTCATTAACCTCGAAATTAGCTCATTTGCACGCATCGGTTAATCAATTCGAATGGAGGTTAAACACGTTAAAAGGACTTCGATTTTAATCCTTTTTCATATATTAGCTAAATAACTTGAATAGAAGCTAAGACGTTAACACAACTTCGATTTTAATTCTTTTTCATACATTAACTCATTAACTTGAATCGATGCTAAACACGTTAAACTAACTTCGAATTAACATCTCAAGCATGAATTACGTTTATTGATTCGAATTGAAGCTAAACGCACATAATTCGGATTAATTTACAATCTCAGGCATCCATTAACTACATGAATTTAAATTAACGCTAAATGCATATAATTCACTTCGAATTACAATCTCAGGCATCAATTAACTACATGAATCGAACTCAAGCAGGTATAGCTCACTTCTTGACATTTGTAACGCATTTAGCAAACCCTAAATTGACATGCAACATCAATCTGCTGAAAATTAATTTTGAAAATAGTAATAGCTTAGGAGGCGAGAACACCCACCTGGAATCCAAGCTAAGGGCTCGATTTGGGTGATGTTTGGGTGGTTAGAAATCCGGTTCTGCCTCTCCCTGCTGCTGTTGCTGCTGGTGGTCGCCGGCGTAGGCTCCACCATCGACGGCGACGGTCGGGGTGGTGTGGGGCTGAGGGTTCGAAACCTCAACCATTGAACTAAGCCCCCACACTCTCAATCTCGCTCGATCCCTCTCTCTCGCCTCGTCGGTCCACAGAGTGGCTGCCCATGCACCGCGGCACTGGCGTTGTCGCCGGTCGGCGCCCTCTCCTTCTCCCTCCAACGCTCAGCCTCTCTCTCTCTCTCTCTCTCTCTCTCTCTCTCTCTCTCTCTCTCTCTCGCTTGGTCGCTGTCGGGGAGCTCGCGGTTGCGGTGTGAGCTAGAGTGGCACCGCCGCGCATCAACCCTCTCTCTCTCCTCTCTGTGGTGGTCGCCGGGGAGGTTAGGGTTTGAGGCCCCCCTTGCTCCCGTCCATCGTGAAAGAGAAGGGGGCTCAGCCCCTCTTTTGTTTTTTTTTTGATTGATTTGGTTAATAACTCAATCAACTTAAATCGCTAGTCCAATCCCGAACGTCTTGTTCTAAACTCAAATCGATAACATAACCCTCCATCAATTATTCGTTCGCAAATACGTCAAGGTTCAATTCATTAAACCTCGAAACTAATTCTAGGGTTAACAACCTACTGGCATTCGGGAAGAAACTAAATAAATCGAATAATGACTAAATTAAACTATCGATATAATTTAAAAGCATAAATGGCACGAATTGACTTTAAAATCAATAATAGTAATAATAATCCCTTTTTAATGAAATTATAGCTCCCAAAAGCACATCGATAATAATTTAACTCATATAATTACTAAAAATACGAATTTAGAACGTAAAAAGGTAATACAGTTAGCTTAATGGAAAACAAAGAATGTGGGTCTTACATTCTTCCCCCCTTAAAAGAATTTCGTCCTCGAAATTCTAAATCTAAATTCAGTCTTTCCTAAAATGAACACACGCAGGTAAGATCTACATGGTGGGTTTCCAAAAGATTCCATTTTGCAATCACTACTTTTTAAATCAAAAGAAAATTGTCTTATGGTATCCAGTCTCCTCCTCGCCAATCTCTTCAAGCGTCTACTCGCTCTATTTAGGTGCCGAGGGCAAATCGCATTGAAGAGAGGCAAATGAGTTGGCGTGGAAAACCATATTAAACTCATTTTCGAAAGGGACAAGGACTTGAATCACCTACGCACTACTCGCATCATGACAAGGAGCTCTATGCACATGCATCGCTATGGGTTGGTGTCCAAGGATATGACTTCAGGCCGCAAAGAACAAGGGTCATAACGGTTAATCCTGAGACCCCATGACACTCTAGAGTGATAAGAGCAACTCAAAGCAATACGTAGGATCACCTTAGCATAATGACATCACATGAAATCGATAACTTAATGTTTTCAAGCCAAGAATCACATGCAGTATGAATCAGTCCATCACATACATGGTACACAACTTACAAGAGGATAAACATACAACCCATTAGTCATGCAAAGAAACAACTTGGGAAGTTAGACGACAGGGATGTGGGACAAGACTCAGCAATAGACTTGTACGTATCCACGCATTAATTGTTCATGGGAGGTTGATACATGGTTTCTTGGTTGTGGCGGGTTTAGCAAAGGATTCCTCATACTTAATGTTGCTCTTACATAACTCAACTATCGTTCCACCAGGGTTTAACTGCCAGGGTAAGGTGGCTTCCCAGGGCATTGCCACTTGGGGGATTTGCAATTTCATAGGGAAAACAGACTTTGAGTTTAACCAATGTAATGCCGCTTCTTATAGGTTCTTACGAGCAAGTATGTATGTACATAGATGTAACCCGAGAAATGGTAGTGGTACTATGCCAAACAGTGTCGTGTCTGGCTATAAGACAACTAGGTTGAAGGTAAGGCCAAACATGCTAAACAAAGTATAGTAAGACAGCGTTGATAGCATATATGATGGCTAGCAAAGCACTATCCAAGGTTCTCTATGAAACCTACCATGTACACATAGAATTCAGCATGCAAGACTTGATGCGGCTAACTCAGTTATACTATGCCAGGATACTTAGTTATAGCCTGTCAGGGATTGTTTTACACACATCCATTCATATCCCTTTAAGTCACGCATTCAAGTATGGTCGCAAGTACGCTGGCACGTCATATGGTCTAGGCAAAGAAGATACAGGGCCAATAAATGCGAATGAAACTCCTATGGCCATAAGATCTTTTTTTGCTAGGCATATGAGTTTTTAGCCACTCAGTCAAACATATGAAACATAGAACTTAGGCATATAGACAATGAGTAACTCCACTACCAATACGAATATCCTAGCACATCATGTAAGGATACATACAAGAGTAAGCATTCGAATGCAAAGGCCACAGTCACGTAATCATGTTATGAGGTGTGTTCACAGTTGCTATGCTATCATTAGATAAGCACGGTTATATGAAGCAAACCCTCATATAACTTGGATTATTTGGCCAACTCAGTGGCGCACTCAACCAAAAATAATTTAAACACATACCAAGTAGTTTATTTACTATACCTCTCACTTATGAAACACACGAATAACCATACATGCCATTTCATATAACGATATAGGCTTCCAAACGTTTATGAAAACATGGCATGCTGTAAAACACAATGGTTCACAATAATGTTGTACAAAAATGACCTAGACGGGTATAAACGATAGCAATCCTCATTAGCATTCTAGGGTCAGAGGCATGCCTTGGGCTTGTCCAAAGTAACTAGAGACTAGCCATTAATCAGATAACAAGGAGTAAGAACAGTGGCGCTACTGGTCTTACGGGGTACATCTATCCTACAGGTGATCATAGGAGTCTCATTGTAGGTCGTTAGCCTTAGGAGGGATCATCTATGTTGTACAATTCCAAAGTCTGCTAGGTTCTTTCTCCCTTGAGCTTTCTGGGTATATCAGGGTTCGTTCCGGCCAAAACATCTCACCCCATTCACGAATAATAATCTGTATAATAGAAAGAAAGTATTGTACGGTTTAAGCAACAATGGCGAGCAAGGGGAATAGTAGGTACACTTATGTGATGCTCAATGCGGTCCTATCACTAGCAGTTAGTCTTACAAACATGTATACAAGAGTAGCCCCTAATACACTCAGGAAATTCAGAATTCGAAAATGAAAGGTATCATTTAATAGGATTATCAATCGTAGTAACAAATTTTCCAATCATTCCTTTCTTAGCTCATTATGAAAGATTCCATTGACGTACACATCTTAGCACATGCACATTTACAAGCAACATTTGAAAAACATAAGGGCGCATGTTAGTAAATCTAGACTACCTCATCATTACTAACGAAAAGCTAATTCTTCGGTGTAAGATAACCTTGACTCGATAGTCAAAACGACATTAACATCTCAAAATCTTGAGTTTCAGAGGATGAAAAATAGCTTGTCTATTTCGAATCTCTTTGTTTTTAATAAAGGATGGTTAACTGCTTCTAGCTCCCTCTCTACCAACCATCGAGTACATCTGCTCACTCCATTATGGGGCCCGAGGAGCAAATCGTACTTTAGGGGCAAAGACGAGCTTAAAAAGAATTTTTAAACGCTCGACGGCTTGGGTCTATTTGACATGCTTTAACTATTGATTGCCTTATCAGAGCGCAGGAAGAAAATATTTATCAATCAAAACATCACTTAGCACACACGATACAAGTGAATTGGACTCACTTCCTAACACACGACTCACATACATCCGATTGGCTCAACCGGATTACCTAAAAGCCCGTTAGCGCATTAGGAACATATTGCATCAATGAAGTACTCACTACGTCATTTGAAGGTGTGGGGAAAGCTGTTTGACTCTTATACTAACGCACAAGTCGCCACTTTTACTCAATCGACCTTCTCGAACCATGCATAACTACTTAAGTGCAGCAACAATCATACAAAGCTCACATTTGTATATAAAGCAAAACATATGTCACATTAGCACGTGTTCCTAGGCGACTATATGAGATGCAAGACTCAGGTCGCGGCCTATGGTCGCAGGACCATGCTCTGATACCATCTGTAACACGCTCCAGCCCCTAGGCCAGAAGCGTTATGTTTTTCTAACTTCTTACTTAAATTCTGGGATGAAACGGACAGAGTTTCCCCTGAAAACTGACCGTTTCCAGGCTAAACGCCTCACAATAAGTCCCTGTAGATTAACAGAAGCGTAAACATATGAAACATAGCTCAACGGCCACACGCCGGAGTTCATAACTCGACGAGCCACTCGCTCGGAGTACACCATTCAGATTGATTCATGAATAAAGAAGAACTGGAATATATAACTCAACGGTTAACAAAACCAGAGTATTAAGATTGACATCCCAAAACATAGCCAAATTAAACCAAGAAGACATCTAACCAACTTGATGGTTGACTCAGATGGCCATACAGAGCGACCTTTATACCGTATGCATTACATGAACTAGAATAATCATTTACAGACCTTTATAAACTAAGAATACATTAGATGACTTCATTAAACACGTAAGATCCCTTTAAATGGGCACATGCGATGCCTTGCAAGCAAAAATAGGTTCCTTCTGGACTTATCTGACTCAACTTCCTCCTGTCATAAAGAAAGCCTGGGAAAAAGGGAAAAGAGTAGTGGGATGAGCAACCACACGCTCAGTGAGTGTCCCCCAACCCCCTTAAAACCAAAACAATTGCAAACAATAATACTAATAATAGTCACATATCACGTATTTATACTTTACTATCATATTAGGCAATCATAGTCCCCAAGGAAAGATTACCCTCCTTAAAAACTTCATTCTAACCCCTCAACTCGTTCTTAGGTCCTTAATGGCCAATCTTCCTTTTTAACAAACATTCAGACACTTAATCAAGTAGCACAGGGATGAATATGATGCTTTCAAATACACTTGTGAAAATATAGTGACTCTCATTATATACAAAGAACAGTTTATAATATCATGCTAACTCCTTTAATGCTTACAACTCTTCTAAAAGCTCTTAAAATACCCAATTTTGTAAGAGAGGCTTTGCAAGAACATTCTATCATAAGATAAGTACCTTGAAAAGCTCAAATGTACGATGCATTACTTAGGATGTAGCTATACTTCATTAGAAGCTTCATTTAAACTATATTCAGAACATGTTCATAAAAGATATGCAAGTTTCGTACATTTAAAAGCTTTCTTCTTTTCTTAAAACGCTTTACTTGGCCTCTTGAGGCTCGTGTTACTTTAAAAGAACTTCTTTTCTTTCTTGAACTGAATAGAATGGCAAAAAGCCAGATCTCCTTTAAAAGCATCTTACTGTGCTGGCTAGGGAGGTCAATACTGCCCTTAAGTGAGATCGTCACTCTTAATCTACTTTAACCCCGGGTTTTACGTACTTAACTTCTTGGCCAAAACGCGCCTTAGTAGAGCAATTCTAACCTCGATACTATCCTCTGTGGAGCAACAGCTCACACCAGGATAATCATATCCTGAGTCCAGTCCCCCTCAAGGTTTTCTTACGCGTGACACATCATAACTTATTTGGGGAACAGCTCACACCAAGATAGTTCATATCTTGAGTCCAGTTCCCAGGAACAGCTCACACCAAGATAATTTATATCTTGAGTCCAGTTCCTAACATTCCTTTAGGGGCCCTCTGGCCAATTGCCTAGCAGTTTCTTAGCCTTTACGATCGTATTTCATTTCTCTTTTTCAAATGCTTACTTGACTGAAAACTTACTTTTCAAATAAAATGATCATAACCTCTCGAATGTTTGTAGTTTACTCGTTTTTGGCTTAAAACTTCTCATGAACGAAAAAAGTTTGCCATGTCATAAATCGACCTCATAAATAGCTCAAAAGCTTTTCAGAATCGCTATAAGTTTGCTAACACGTAAACAACTTTGCTTTAAACTTAAAAGCTTCATATAAATGTAATACGTTTACTGAATCGTAAAACGAAACTCAATAGCGACTTAAGTAAGCAAAACGTATGCAAATAAGCTAAGCTTCATAATTAGCACCTTAAGGTGCTCTTCTTCGGGTCGTTTAAATCCTTTTAAACTTAAGGAGAATTCGTATACAAACCAATGCCTTAAGCATGTTCAAATCCACTTTTAGTTCACTTTTTAAACTTCCTAAACCTATCGACTATTCAGTCGAGTCACTAACTGAGTAGTTTGACGATTTAGGACTTTTTATAGGCTATAAACATTTTCATAAACCACCAGACAATTGGTAAGTACTTAGAAGCATTTGAAATCATGTAAACATGCAATCTTTCTTAAACTTATCTGCATTTCAAAAACAGTTCACTTAATGTCACTTAGCACATTGAGGGAAAAGGGGATTCACACATAGCACATTCATACACTTCATAATCATTTCAACAACACAATGAGCCACACATGGCCTCGCAATCCACACGATTGCGGTAATTTTACAACCCAAACTCCCTCCTCACAAGCACCATACCACAAGACCTCGAACGCTCATAATTCTTTCCTCAAACCATCCAACTACCAACTCAATTCATCGATTTATTAATCACAACATATTACCATATTAGCTTATGTAAAAGGGAGTAAGGTTTAGGCTCTTACCTGAGCAACCAACACCATTCAGCGGTGCGTTACAACAAGCGTACATATAGCCACATTTATCCATAAATCGACAACATTTTATTCAGTAAATCAGACATAATTTGATTCTAAACATATACGATGCATTTCGAAGTAACTTTCCTGAGCATGAATGTACTAAAAAGGGTTCGAATGAAAGCTAAACATATTTCAATAGCTTCGAATTTAATTTGTTTACATGCACTAGCTAGTTTAACTCGAATCGAAGCTAAACACGTTTATATAACTTCGAGATTAATTCTTTTAACATGCATTGGCTAGTCCACTTGATTCGAAGCTAAACACATTTCATTAACCTCGAAATTAGCTCATTTGCATGCATCGGTTAATCAATTCGAATGGAAGCTAAACACGTTAAAAGGACTTTGATTTTAATCATTTTTCACATATTAGCTAAATAACTTGAATAGAAGCTAAGCACGTTAACGCAACTTCGATTTTAATTCTTTTGCATACATTAACTCATTAACTTGAATCGATGCTAAACACGTTAAACTAACTTCGCTTTTAATCCTTTTTCATGCATCAACTAATTAACTTGAATCGATGCTAAACACGTATAATTCACTTCGAATTACAATCTCAGGCATCCATTAACTGCATGCATTCGAATTAACGCTAAACACGTATAATTCACTTCGAATCACAATCTCAGGCATCCAATTAACTACATGAATCGAACCTAAGCAGGTATAGCTCACTTCTTGACATTTCTAACGCATTTAGCAAACCCTAACTTGACATGCAACATCAATCTGCTGAAAATTAATTTCGAAAATAGTAATAGCTTAGGAGGCGAGAACACCCACCTGGAATCCAAGCTAAGGGCTCGATTTGGGTGATTTTTGGGTGGTTAAAAATCCGGTCCTGCCTCTCCCTGCTGCTGGTGGTCGCCGGCGTAGGCTCCACCATCGACGGTGACGGTCGTGTTGGTGTGGGGCTGAGGGTTCGAAACCTCATCCATTGAACCGAGCCCCCACACTCTCAATCTCGCTCGATCCCTCTCTCTCGCTTCGTCGGTCCACAGAGTGGCTGCCCATGCACCGCGGCACTGGCGTTGTCGCCGGCCGGCGCCCTCAACGCTCAGCCTCTCTCTCTCTCTCTCTCTCTCTCGCTCGCTCGCTTGGTGGCTGTCGGGGAGCTCGTGGTTGCGGTGTGAGCTAGAGTGGCGCCGCCATCGTCACCGCTGCGCATCAACCCTCTCTCTCTCCTCTTCGTGGTGGTTGCCGGGGAGGTTAGGGTTTGAGGCCCCCCTTGCTCACGTCCATCGTGAAAGAGAAGGGGGCTCAGCCCCTCTTTTGTTTTTTTTTTTTTGATTGATTTGGTTAATAAGTCAATCAACTTAAATCGCTAGTCCAATCCCGAACGTCTTGTTCTAAACTCAAATCGATAACATAACCCTCCATCAATTATTCGTTCGCAAATACATCAAGGTTCAATTCATTAAATCTCGAAACTAATTCTAGGGTTAACAACCTACCGGCATTCGGGAAGCAACTAAATAAATCGAATAATGACTAAATTAAACTATCGATATAATTTAAAAGCATAAATGACACGAATTGACTTTAAATCAATAATAGTAATAATAATCCCTTTTTAATAAAATTATAGCTCCCAAAAGCACATCGATAATAATTTAACTCATATAATTATTAAAAATGCGAATTTAGAACGTAGAAAGGTAATACAGTTAGTTTAATGGAAAACAAAGAATGCGGGTCTTACATTTGGTGTGGAAGATGATGGTTATTCGAGTAGTGATTCCTCTTTGACATCATCAAAGAAATTACTCTCCTCTCATGATGAAGTTGAATCCTCTAATACCGTCATCATGCCAATTATGGTGACGGACGCTGCCAACTTTGAGAAACAACTAGCAAGCATGAATGCTATGTTGAATCGACCATCTAAAGAGAGTAGAGAAAAAGACACCCTAATCAAGTGTTAGAACGAACAGATTGTTGAGTTGACAAAGAAGTTGGAGAAGAAGTCATTTGAAGCTTCTAATAAGGACTCAGGCGATGAAGATTCTGACAAGGAGTCTAATCGCAATGAAGAATCTAACGAAGGACGCATGCTAAATAAGAACCTTGTGTTAGGTTCGATGTCTGCTGAGTAATGCAAAGCTTAATTGCGAATGCAGTTAAGGATCAACTAGGAAGAGGAAGTTACAAGATAAACCTATACACGAAGACTTATACAAAGAGGACTGACCTACTCTGCATGGCCCATGGCTATCAACCTCCCAAGTTTAATCAGTTCGATGAGACGGGCAACCCCAAGCAACACATTGCGCATTTCATCGAAACGTGTAGTAACGCTGAAACTGAAGGGGAACGATTAGTGGAATCGTTTGTCTGATCTTTTAAAGGTGTTGCTTTCGATTGGTATACTGACTTGGAACCTGAATTCATCAATAACTCGAAACAAATGGAGCAGGGGCTCCTCAAAAGATTGTACAGCACTCAGCGCATTGTTAATATGACAAAACTGACAAATACTAAGCAGTGGAAGGATGAACATATGCTCGACTACATTAATCATTAGAGATCTCTCAGCCTTGAGTGCAAGGATCGTTTGTCCGAGGCCTCTACTATAGAGATTTGTGCTCAGGCATGGAGTGGGACTTGCTGTATGTTTTACAGATAAGTAAGCCAAGTACTTTTCAAGAACTAGCTATCAAAGCGCATGACATAGAAATGATGATAGCAAACCATCGTGGTGAGTCGTCTACCGCTTATGAATTTAAGGACAAAGGTGAGACCAAGAAGAGCTCTAAGCCTTTGAAGGCGTTGACAAAGGAATTCATGGCCACTTCCACTGAGCAATCTGTACAAATTTCAGGGAAATCTAAGCCAGAAGAAAAGAAAGTATCATCCCTGAGGGATGGTGGAAGGAGGCGACCTACGTTAAAGGAGCTTTAGGAGAAGAAGTACCCGTTTCCTGATTGAAACTTGTCAGGAATGCTGGATGATTTGCTTGGCAACGGGATTATTGAACTCCCTGCACCAAGCGGCTTGAAAAGCTAGAAGGACTATAGACCTAAAGTACTGTCACTATCATCGAGTCACTAGCCATCCTCTCAAGAAGTGCGTTATGTTGAAGGAATGTATTATGCAACTAGCTAGGGTTGGGAGGACCATATTAGACTTAGATGACTCTGCCAGGACCAATCATATTTCTGGTGGGGTAGAGTACTCTCCTCTATCATGACAGCAAAGGCCTACTCGATCTTATGAGCAAAGGGTAATTGTCTCTCAAAGAGAAGAACTATTCACCATTCAGTTTGGAAGCCTAGAACCCATCATTGTCCCTTAATGGTTTAGGGATCAGTGGTGGAGACCAATCTTACTTGAAGGAGACCAAGGAATCCAAAGTAAGCTCAGGCACCACCCCTTCATCGAAGAAAAAGATAAGGTAGGAAGAAGAGTCCTCGATGTGAAAAAAGCCATAAAAGGTCAAAAATAAAAGACAAGAAATTCAGCCTGTTGATCTAGTTAAATAGGCGCTACTTGTTCCTATCACACTAGAGGAATTCTTCCTAGTGGGATTTTTTGAGAGGATCACTATTAGCGTGACTTTATGTTATAAGCTGGAGGACAGTAGGGGAAACCTCCAAAAATGAAGATAAGACTCTAATTATTTTAGACACTTTACCAACATGTAAGATTGGAGGCAAATCTTCAATTTGTAAGAAGAGATACGTCAACATGTTGCTGTTGTCTTATAGCACCCCAAGCGTTATGTGTTGACAAGGTAAAAAAATTTTGGTCAATCAATGAAAGATATTGCTCATTATGCTACTTGCACTGCTATCACTTTTACCAATGATGACCTATTGCTAGGCTCCAATCCTCACAACCTCCCTCTATTCGTAGCGGGCGACATTAGGGAACAAAAAGTCAAACAGATCCTTGTAGATGGAGGGTCAGTTGTTAACATCATGCCTAAGTCTATAATGAATGACTTGGGAATCACGATGAAAGAGCTTTCTAAGAATCGAATGGTGATCCAAGGATTTAGTCTAGAAAATCAACATGTGATCGGCATGATTCGCCTTGAACTGATGATGAGAGACCCATCCACATCTTCAATCTTCTATGTAATTGACTTTAAGACTTCCTACAAGTTACTGCTCGTACGTCCATGGCTTTATGGGCATGAAATAGTGGCTGCAACTCTCCACTAGTGCCTCAAGTACTATCATGGAGGAGAAAGAAAGATTAATGGTGATGTCAGGCCATTCACTAAGGCAAAGTCACATTTCACCAATGCTAAATTCTTTGAAGAAGATTTAGCACCTAAAGAGATCATGACATCAACAATTTCCTCCACAGGTAAAGGTGACTCAAAAGCCGTGAAGGATGCGCAGGTGGAAACGAGGCACGTTGGTGTGAAACAAGAACAATATGGCAAAGAGGATGATACACAAGTTAGTGAAATACAGTCCGCTAAACTAGTTGCAAAATAGGTGGCTGCTTTAACAAACTCTATGACACTGGTTTTAAGGTGTATTCTGAAATCCCATCGTAAGGAAGGAGAATCTCCCTTTAGTGTAGTTGTAAATGGATAAGCAGAAGGTAAGGTTATTAGGAAGGATAACGAGGCAATCTTAGGTGCCCTTAAAGGAAGTGCCACATTGCCATCACGAAAGGTGTACCAGCCAACGGTGAGCAAACACCCTCTTTCAAGATTTGTCTCTTCTTCTAAGGCTTTGTTGAAAGAAGAAAAGGACTTGTCGCATACATAGAATAAAGAGGGATTCGATCCAAATGCTTACAAGCTTATGAAAAGAGCCGGTTACGACTTTTAAAATCCAACTACCTTAGAAAAGGTAATTGAAGCCAAGCCTCATAGCCTTAATGAAGCTTAACACATGATCCAAGAGCAAGGAGGTTTAGTAGGTGTCTTTGAAGATGAATTTAGCTATGTGCTAATACAACCAATCAGAATCTCGGGGTAACGAAAGAACAAGCAGTCAACTGTTCAACATATCTCTACTGAAGTTATAGATGGAAGTGAAGAGGAAGATGAGCCACTTAGCACGAGGACTTCTATGTTCGGTAGATTACAACCGTCTAGTTCAATATGACATCCATCTGTCTTTCATAGAATTAGGACACAACCAGAGCCTTCAGTGCTCAACAGGATCAAGAAGGGAACATAGCCCTTAAAAGCACCATCCCAGAAGCTCCAAAGTTTCGTATTCAATCGTTTGGGTGATATAAATAAGGTGCAAAGTTCTATCCCTTCAAGAATGAAGCGATTTTCAACCTTGGACGTCAAGACAAAAGGTTCGTTGAGAGTGAAAAGGCATAATGTGATCTTCAGTGGTCAACAAACTAACTCTGAATCTAATAAGGAGGAAGGGCAAGATGGGATGGCTTCTTCTCATCATATCATAGTTCGAGAATACGAGGATTCAGATTCAGAGATCAACCTTGCAGAAACTTCTAAAACCCTTGAAGATGGGTGGTAAGATGCAGTCGATGATCTAAAGGAATTAAATCTTGGAACTGCAGAGGAACATTACCTTGTTTATGTAAGTTCATTGCGAACACCCAAAGAAGAAAATCAGTACTTCAATCTCCTCTTAGAATATAAGGATGTGTTCGCATGGAGTTATAAGGAAATGCTAGGATTAACCCAAAGTTGCAGTCCATCGCTTATCCATCAAAAAGGGTGTGTTTTTAAAAAAGCTACCCCAATGGCTTTTTCATCCAGAGTTGGTAACTGAAATTGAAAAAGAAGTCAATAAACTCATTGAAGCGGCATTCATTTGGAAGGTAAGATATACAACCTGGATCCAAACATTGTCCCCATAAGGAAGAAAAATGGACAACTTCGCATATGTGTAGACTTTCAGGATCTCAATGATGCATGTCCGAAAGATGACTTCCTACTACCCATCACTGAGCTCATGATTGATTTGACTATGACCCATGAGACCTTTATCATTCATGGATTGTACTACAGGGTATAATCAAATCCAAATCGCATCGGAAGACCAGTGGGTCGCGACCTTTCGCACACCCTAATGCATCTTTTGTTATAAAGTGATGCTCTTCGGTCTAAAGGATGCAGAGGCAACATATCAAAGGCCAATGGAAAATATTTTTAATGATATTCTCTTCAAGATAGTTGAGTGTCACATTGATAACTTAGTGGTTAAATCCATAAGGGATCAGGCCACATTTAAGATCTTTGTCGGGTCTTTGAACGACTACGAAAGTATCAGCTGAAGATGAACCCACTCAAGTGTGTATTTGGTTCACTTCTAGAAAGTTCTTGGGTTTTGTCCTTTGCCATAGGGGGATAGAGATTTACCAATCCAAGATCAAAGGCATCCAAGGGATCCCTGAGCCTAAGAATCTCAAAAAGCTTCGCGGTCTTCAAGGTCGCTTGGCATATATTCGAAGGTTCATATCGAATGTCGCTGGTCATTGTCATCCCTTTAGCCACCTCATGAAAAAAGGGGCACCTTTTCAATGAGACGAGTCGTGCCACAAAACTTTCGAGAAAATTAAGAAGTACGTGTTAAATCCTCTAGTGTTAGGAGCACCAATCCCTAGCAAGCCTCTTATACTTTACACACGACTCAAGAATAATCATTGGGAGCATTAAGTGTTCAAAAGAATAAGAAAGGAAAAGAAGTGACTTTATACTACTTAAGTCGTATGTTGGTTGGGGCTGAACTAAACTCCCATGGAAAAGATCTTCTTATCACTCATATTTGTCGTTCAAAAACTAAAACATTAAATGCAGGCATATATAGTGCAAATGGTTTCTAAAGCTGATCCCATTAAGTACATCCTATCAAGGCTAGTTCTCTGTGGACAACTTGTGAAGTGGGCTATGATCTTAAAGCAGTATGATCTTTGTCCATGTGCCATAGAAGGCAGTTAAAGGGCAAGCACTAGCAGATTTTTTAGTGCATCACTCAATTCCTAATGATTTAGAGCTAAACTATGACATACCAGGTAAGGATGTGTTCTTTATCGATATTCTCCCACCTTGGGAAATGTACTTTGACTCAGCTATGAGAAACATTAGGGCTGGTGCTGATGTAGTGTTTATCTCCCTTGAAAATCATGTCCTCACCTATTCATTTGTGCTAACCCAATTGTGTTCAAATAATGCTGAGTATCAGGCATTAATCTTAGGTCTGCAAATAGCTATTGTAATGGGAATCAAAGATGTCGAGATCTATGGTGACTTATAGTTGGTCATCAAATAACTTCTCGAAGTGTATGAAGTCAAAAAGGATGATCTTATTTCATACCATAAATGTGCCTTATGATTGCTAAGTAAGCTTAAAACCATCAAGTTAGACCATGCTCCTAAGAGTGCTAATAAGATAGTTGATGTGATTACAAATCTTGCAGCCACTTTGGCACTGGGGGCAGAACAAAACATGAATGTCCTTATCTGCAATTAATAGGTCGTTGCGCCCCTTGATGAACAGTTTGAGGAAAACATCGATGTAGTTATTGCTTAAGAAGTAGATGAAGAAGATTAGCGTCAATCGCTCATTGATTACTTGCAGCATAGGAAGCTCCCTAATGATCCAAAGCGTAAGACAGAAATCCAATAAAGAGCTCCCCGCTTCTTTTACTTCAATGGACTCTTTATCAGCATCCTTTCCTTGGCATTTGGTTATAATGCTTGGGTAACAAAGAGGCAAGATAAACAATAGAGGAAACAGACTTAGGAATATGCGATGCACACGAAGCAGGGACCAAATTATATGGTCGAATCAAGAGGATGGATTACTATTGGCCTACCATGGTACAAGATTGCATTAACTACACAAAGAGATGCGAGCCTTGCCCGTTTCATGCCAATTTTATTCATCAACCTCTTAAACCACTCCATCTGACTGTGGCAACTAGGCCATTTGAAGCTTAGGCGCTCGATGTTGTAGGCCTCATCACTCCGAAGTCTTTTGCTAGTCACTCATACATCTTGGCAGCAACAAACTACTTTTCTAAATAGGCAGAAGCAATTCCACTAAGAAGAGGTCAAAAAAGAGATTGTTGTTGATTTTATTCAAACACACATGATTTGCTGATATGGCATGGCTCAATACATTATCACTGATAATGGCAAGCCATTTGTCAATGAGCTGACGAAAGACCTCTGTGAAAAGTTTAAGTTTATTTAGCACAAATCTTGAATATATAATGCACCTGCAAATGGATTGGCAAAGGTTTTCCATAAGACGCTTTGCAACTTATTAAGCAATGTGGTGGCAAAGTCAAAGTGGAATTGGCATGAAAGATTAGGAGATGCCCTTCAGGCATACAGAACCATGTACAAGGCGCCAAATTCAATTGGCGCATTTTGCTATTGTATATGGAGTTGAAGTAGTTTTGCTTTTGGAATTTCAAATCCCTTCACTCCACATTGTCATGCAAGAAGGCTTAACTGAGATAAAAATCACAAGTTTCGTTTGGCTGAGCTTGAGACTCTTGATGAAAAAGGACTTTGAGGTCAACAAAAATTGGAATGCTATCAAGCTTGCTTATCACGAGCATTCAACAAAAAGGCATGTCTGTGTTCATTTCAAGTTAGAGATTAAGTGCTCACGGTAAGGAAGCCAATCATCATTCCACATAAGGTTGGAAGTAAGTTCACTTCCAAGTGGGATGTTCCTTATATGGTTAGAGAAGTCTACACAAACGGCACTTATAAGATAGTCAGCACTAATGGAGTGTGAGTTGGCCTATAAAAGGCAAATTCTTAAAGTGTTACCATCCTTGAGGCATTAGTACTTGTAAGCTCCCAAGAAAGAGTCTAAACCACTCATTCATGCAAAACAAATAAAACAAATAAAAAAAAAAAATTATTGTACTACTCCTGGTCCACAAGAGTATAAACTGTGAACGGCCGAAAAAAAAAAGAGAATTGTTCTTGTTCTTTGAACTACACATGGCTTGATCCATTAGGGTGCTGTGCTCCCATTAGTACGTAGGCAATCCGGGTATGTATCCGGACACAACCACAAAAGGATCGAAGAAAAATATATAAAGTAGTTTATGCTTAACGATGAGGGTCTTTTGACCTAGTTCCTGGTTTGCCTAATTGCAAGTTACTAATAACTTATTTTTAAACAAAGGATAGAATGATTTGACATGGTGTCAATGATGGTATGACCCAATAACAAGAAAAATTGACCAAGACATTTGTGCAGCAATAAAAAAAACCAAAAACCAAAGGATTTAAAATTTTCATTGAAACCTCGTTGAATCGACATCAAACTTATTTTATAAAAAAATAAAAACATAATGAATCTATATCGAAACAAAACTAGGATGTCCATTGGAAGGTCTTTTAGTCTTCAAAGAGCTCCTTTACGTAAGCTTCAGTCTTCTCTATACTAGCTTTAGTGGTTAGGTCTATGATTTCAATGGCACTAAGAGTGTCAATCTGACGCTTTAAGTCAATGACTGCCTGCTCAGCCTCTTGAAGCAAATCTTCACTAGGCACCGCTTGACAACTGAGGTCCTTCTTTTGACCATCTAAGGATTGCAAATCTTTCTGTAGTTCCTCGATCCTCGAAGCCACTTGCCCCAGCTTGGCCTTGAGCTCTTTGTAATGAGTGTTTTCTGCGTCCAGCTGATGAGAAGCGTCATTGAGTTGACTGCCGACCTCTATATCACGACTCTCTCGCACCTCGACAGTCATTCGGTCGAAGTAGCTGGTGGATTAGCCTTTCAACTTTATTCTTTGAAAGAGTAGCATTACCTTCTCGTTCGTTGATGAGGTCGTAAAGGTTGTCGAACTAGCCATTAAGGTAATGAAGCCTTTCAAATGGGTTGTGAAGCACCTTGTCAAGAATAACTTGACTTGTCGTCTTAGCTCCACTCTTGTTTACTTCTCTTATGACAGCATCAATGTTGAAGACAGAAACATCTTGTGAAGCTCTTAAAGGGCTTAGTAGAGGGAGCACTCATAGAGCACTTGCCTTAGGGATGGACTCGACTTCATCATCATCATTTGGGGTATAAATACTGTTCGAGTCATTGAGGCATAAATTATTGCCAAGGAAATCCTACCCAAGGGTTGATAAGTACTCAATTGAGGGGAAACAGTGACTTCCTAATGGCAAAGGAACGTGTATCAGTTTCTCCTTAAAATTCATGTCACCGCTTTCTCCTTTTTAATAGAAAAAATAGGGTTGAATGAGGAACCATTGACGTAAGATGCTAAACAACAAAAAAAAATTACCATGCATTCGGTGAGACTAGGATCACAATTTAAGATGTCCATGATATTTTCTGCACCTTCTGGAGGTGGAAAAATGGCCTTTCCATAATTCCATGTACTTCTTTCTATATGTGACATACCTTGTTCATCAAGAATACAAACAACCATAGACTTCAGCTTTCATCTATAGGCTGTAGTAGGCGAAGGCTTAAGAGTAAGTCTAGCCTCATCTGAGGCCTTTGCTGTCATAGCAATGCTCTAGATGGGAATTGCAGAGATAAGTGTGACTGAGATGGCTGCACCTATTCTTGGGATCTTTCTCTGAGGAGTGTTATCTTTTGTTTCAAGAACATGAGGTTCTAAAATCTTTTGGGAGAGGATGATCTTCAATTTGGGCTTCGAGCCAGAACCTTTATCTCTTTGAATATTTTGGTAAGATGAACTGTCTCTCTTCCTTTGTGAGTTCCCTCTAGAATAGGTGCCTGATGAAGTAAGGAGCACTTTGGATCATCACTCATGGAAGCGGGGAGTGAACTTCCTCTCTAGAGAAGGGCATTGACCAAGAAACACCACTCAAGAATTTGTTCCATAGCATACGCATGCTTGATGGAGTAGAAGCATAATTTTTGCACTCGGCAGGATGGAGAAATCTTTATCTGCAGAAATGTTCCGATGAAAGCCAAATTGTCTGCTGAACTGGTAGGGGTAATAGTGCTCCATAACAAAACTATCTTTGCAATGGCAACAAATGTAACTCGAATGAATACTAGCAAAATAAGTAAAGCCAACCCATGATAGTTGGTCATTACCAATGAGAGTCTCTTTGATTCAGTGCCTGATAGCAGAATTCTAGCAAAACCCCCACCAAAACGGATGAGCTCTCGTGCTCCGTCAAGCTCAAACGTTTTAGCTTGACCAAAACCACTGGATTTTGGAATTCTTAGGTTAGATTAGGCATTATTATCAAAGTCATATGTTCGGAAATATTTAGCTACCCAAGCATAAAGAAAATGCCATGGGATATGGCCTCATTTTCTTCCTGATCAAAGCACTGTCGAAGAATATGGTATGCCGAAAATAAATGAGCACAACTCCTTGCTAGGCTGGTCTTGTGTTGATTAGATGGAGGAAGAACTTCATCGTAGAGAAAACCTGACAATGGAAGCCCGAGGAAGCTATGGATGTCCAGTAAAGAAATAGATATTTCGCCTTTCAAGGTATGCAAAAAGTTTGTTTCGGGGCACCAGTACTTGTATATCGCTCAAATAATATTTGGATGCTTGTCATAAACAAAGAGGGATGCATAAAGGGCTTCGAATAAATGATTAGCGACTAGCAAGCCTCTACAACGGGTGAGGACATCCTCCAACCATTCCCAATAGAGAGGCGTATAAGAAAACTCTTCTTGGATTGGAAGCTTCTCCCACGGTTTCTGCTTGGCATCTATGTTATGGTGCAATAGATGATATGATGGGAACCTCTCTTAGGCATTGGGGTGACATGATAATAAAAATATTTCTCTTGTGTTCAAATTTTCTTTCGACCAAGAAGTGAGGCTTGGTGGATCTTCGTGGCATTTTGATTTGGAAAGGTGAGCTATGGGCTTGCGATTTTGCACTTTTGTCTCCTTCGTGTCTTTGTTGTCCAGTCGAATGCACAAATACTATCATTTGTTATAAGACTCATCTGAAAAGATAGTCATATATAGAGTGAACCTGGAAAAAAAAAAGTGCTGCGTTACAATAAAAGCTACCGCAAGTGGCAAATGGAGGAATAAATGAGCCGAACAAGAAGTTATAAACTTTTTTGAATGGATTGATTAACTCTCCAATAGGAAAGGTGATCTATGTGGAACCTTATGGGCAACACATCCAAAGGTCGAAAATTAATAAAAAGTGGCCTATGGTGGACCCTTGCGGGCAAGACATCTAAAGGTGGAAAATTAAAAGTATTTTATGGTGGACCCTTGTAGGCAGGTCATCCAAAGGTCAAAAAATAATAAAAGGCAACCTATAGTGGACCCTTACGAGTGAGTCATCCAAAGGTTGAAAGTTTAATAAAAGGCATCCTACGGTATACCCATGTGGGCAAACCATCAAAGCATAAAAGGGTCTTGTATTCTTTGTTGCAAATTATAGCGTAGACAATCCTTTTAATTCAAAAGCCAAAGCATTCAACAATTGAATCACAAATCTACAAAAGAAAAAAAATACATATATTAATTTAAGTTCTAGGAAATTTTTGTGAAAAAAAGTCAGACCTAAACTAAAAAAATAGGGGTTCTAGAAAAGGGAAATAAAAAAGGAAAAAAAAGGCAGATGCACCCATGATTTTACGACAATGACAGAAAAGGCAGAAAGGGACAGAAAAAAAAGGTGTTCAACTTCCTAGATTAAAGCCTGATCATTAAAGTTGATAGTTAGAATGCTATAGAAGAGCAACTCATTTCTATTAAGAAAATTGCGCAGAGGAACGCAACTTTATAAAGCTTGACACCAATACTAGGTCACTGTTAGTAAAAGGAGAAGAAAAGACAAATGATTTAATAGACAAGTCCAAAGGGCAACTAAAGGCACATCGCCTTATTGGACCTAATAGTATATGCCCAACGGCTATAGAAATCTCTGTCTTAGTCAGAAAATCAAATTAAAAATGCGTAATTCTAAGCAAGCTGATTTGAATAAGGATGCTAAATATGCACCGGATGTTAAATCTGCACCGGATGTCAGGCCTTCAGAAAATAAAGCTTGTGAGATAGTGAATTGAAAGTAGCTACATGGTTGATTTATGGAAAATTTACAAGAGGGTCACACATCAACAAACCTCTAACTGACCCATTTTATTTTTTTTTAACAACAAATGGGTGTTGGTTTTGGTGGGAAATGCGAGTGGGTAAAAAAGCAAAGAGAAGCCCAATTACCAAAATACCCTTAATGAGCTATATCTTCTGCTCTCTTTACCTGATGGGTTTTCACTCTCTCTATCTACACCAAAACCTGGAACCAACATCAGTAGTCATCACATGCAAGGCTCAAAATCAAGGATTTATGCGGATTCTATAGATGCTCTCTCCCTCTCAATCTGTCTCCATAGTTTAATCTACTCCTGAATTTTGTGGTAGTGAGCAAGTTTGCTTTGAAATTGAGAGAAATCTTGCCCTTTCTTCAAGGAAGCTTGGTTGTGGGAGCAGAAGGGGTAAGGCAAGGTGCGAACCTATAGGTGAGAGAAAGTGCAAAGGGAGGCTGGACTTGAGCTTGGAGTATTTGGTGATGGTGGAAACCTAACATTGGAGGTCAGTCGTGAACTCGGAGAGGGAAGGGTTCGGGCATCTCACGTTGGTAGACGGCTACGAGCGGAGTGGGAAACAACAGGTACGTGAAATATTATTTCAACCTTATATATATAGTATGTGGAATGACATTTTCGTGAATGGTTTAGGTTGTAGGAAGGGTAAATGTCTAGCGCAACATGTGTGCCATGTTGTTGATCACCGTTTACCAGGCTATCATTAACGCAATTGTGTGAAAACCTAATTGCATGGGTGGGTGTGTAGGAGGGTGGCCCAGGTGGGATAGAGTGTTATTCTCTTACAGGGAAGATGATGTTGTTGAAACTAATATTAACCGAGAAGGGTGCACTATTAAACCAGGGGAAATGTGGTGTTTACCATGATAGACATAGTGTACTAAATAGGTAGACAGAGAGCAGTGGTGTTAGGAACTCTTATTATGTACTTGTGTGTAGTGGTTGATGCATTATTGGTTGCCCTAAGCAAAAGCTGTTATTATTTGATGTGTAGGGTAATTGGGAAGGTAATCGATCGATAGAGTGGCATGGTAGTCATTGTTGTGATGTCTAGTGTAAATGCATGGAGACGGTGTTATTGTGAGAGGCAGTGGTGGTGAGAGAGAGGTAGTTGTTTATGTGTTATGGGGGCAAGTTAGAGGATGGTGGCGATGGAAAAGTAACATATACGGGGGGTTCGAGAAAGTGTACAGTGCTGAAAGAGGGGGTGGAGATGGAGGAGGTGCGAAGAATGGTGACTAAGATTACTGGTAATGATTTAACTAAGCACAAATTGTGGTACAGTTTGAAACACGACCAGGGGATGGCAATGGCAGCAGAGGGGGAAGCTGGTTTGAGGATGTTTTTAAAGGGGAATGACGAGCATGGGTATTTTTATATGGACGAGAGTGATGAGTCAAAGAGGCGCGCACAGAAGGCATGTGCATCACACATAAGGAGAACACGGAGCTGTGACCATGGCGTGGTTTGTGGGAGAAGCGGGAGGGATAGGGATGACGTGGTGCAAGAGGGTCGTAAGAGAGCATGTCTCAAAAGGTAGGTAACATATAAATGCCAGTATGATGAACGACATAGCTCAATGTGGGCTAGCAAAACAAGTGACTAACATGTTTGATTTTTTTTTTTTTTTTGGGGTAATTGCAGGGCAGTTGGCTGTAAGGGATTTAGTTGAATACATGTTATAGAATCCCCTCCCCAACTGTGTAAAGCTAAAACTGGAACGTATTACTATAAATTAAGTTTGAATGACCATCATATTAGAATGTTGGTAAACATAAGTAGTACCTGTAAGAGATTTAGTTGAATAACTATGTTGCAGTGAGTGACATCATGTTCAACATGATCAACTTCATAGGTAAATGCAGGGATGTTAAATGTGGAGAAACCCCTCCCAAAGTGTATACAGTTGAAAGGAAAATGACTAGTATATTGTAGTATTGGTTAATGTAGATAGTAAATGTAAGGGAATTACTCGTTCACCCAATGTACAGTTAGAGTCTACCAAGGTAAACTATATTACCTTAATAGGTAAATGCAATAAAAGAAACCCTTTTTCCCAAGTTTGTAACTGTTGTAAGTGTAGGATACTTATTTTGTTGTTTACTAAAGTGCGAATGAGATGCAAATTTGGAAGTTGCTTATATTAGGCATTACATGTTAGGGATTCAAATGTCGACCTATGTTGTAGTCAGTATATCATGGCATTGATGTTAGACTGAATAGGTAAATCAAGGGGAATGACCTATTGTAGGTGAGGTACATAGATGTTGGTGATTATAGTGTGATAAAGGTGCACATGTAAAAGTTGCTTAGATTGTAGGTATTAAAATGAACGCGATGCAGTGAGTAACCTCGTGTTGTAGTGATTGCATGGCATAGTACATATGATGGCTTCTTTGATAAATGGCAGGAAGGTAATTTATATAAAGCCCTTCCCTTACTAAACATGGCTACAACTGCAATGTACAGTGTACAAGTATTGATTAAAAATGTACTGTCATTGAGGCCCAGTGTTAAATCTCTTATAGGTACTACTTGATTGAATACTTTGGTAAACGGTAAGGAGCATTTTGTATACAAATCTCATTCCATGTTGGGTGAATCATAAGGAAAAGAAATGCTACTGTGTACTAATTTAATGTGGTGTGTAATATGTTTGTTCTGATTTATATGCTACAGATGTTTGGAATGGAGTCACGTAGCAGACGGAAATGAAACCGAAGCCCGCAGCAAACATGGGTGAGGAGAATTCACATAACGAAAGCCAGGAAACAGAATCTGCTCATGCGAATAAGAAGATAGCAGTGGCACGAGCAGCCCATCAGTGTTGTTGGAGGAGGAGGAAGGTACAAGCAGCAGTGGGAAGTTGGGGGGGAGATACGATCAAAGAATAGGCATCTCATTTACTACTACGGTGTTCTTGTCATTTTAGTACGTCGATTGAGTGTCCTTTACCACTGTCTTCACCATCTCTTTACATGCCACTATTACTCTATATTTGTGTTCAGAATTATGTGGCCCTTGTTAATAATCCTAACTCTATTCCACTTGAAATTATTTATGCTGAACTTCATTATGGTTAACACCTCTATATATTGAAATGTTTATGTGTACTGCGATGTTATCAATCGTTTACCAAGGTAAGAACTACATGATAAGCGATAAACCATATAATTTACATAATGTGCAACTATGTAGAGCTTGAGCTGACACTGCAGCTCACATATCATTCATAGACGCACATACTGTGGATGCACTTTCAGACTAACCGTATCCAGTCCAACTTGCAGGGACAATTCACAGTGGTAAACTTCTCCCTTGAAAACAGTAAAGCACGGATTGGTTGTATACCAGTAAGCAACAACGTTCAATTTACCACCACCTCTATTTGGTAGCTTCCTTGGGAACATTCAAACTGTGAATTACAATCAGGGTACTAGTTTCTAAACTAGCAACAGGTTTTCCCGTTTGAAAGCACGATTTACCAAGGTCAACTTGTCGCTTCCGTTTGGTGAACATAGAAGGCGAAATATAGCCATTCAACCTGCAAAGATTGAGTTGAAGATGAAGCAAACATGTTAATTTTCCTGTGATATCTCTGCCACTATCACCACTGCAGAAAACATAGACCACGATCACCAATAATGACTACACCTATTACATCTTAGGGTAACCAACCAATCTGTGTATTAATGAAATTGTATAACATAACCTCATATCCTGCTTGTGCATGGGCCCTAGGAACCATCCAATAAATATTCAACATCGACAACATCACCTTCGCAACTTGCATCAAAATCAGCACAAGGATTACGACAAGTGCACCTCGTATGTCCAACTTCACTGCATTTTGAGCACCTTTGAAATTTTATACCCTGCGTCTATGACTCCCTACACTTGCACAGACCCCCAAGCACTCAACAACTGTTTCCAAGAACTACACCCACTCTTTAATTTTCTTACCACACACTATACCATACGCGAAATTGAAAAGTTGGTTGTCCGCATTCAGCGCGCAGGTCATAAGCAATGTCCCCATGTAAGGTCCTCTAAGAAGGGTGTCGTACACAAACAATATTTTTCTGTAACCAAGTTTGAAGTCATTAACATTAGTAGCATATGCAACAAACATCCTGTTACGTTCGTCATACCATTTCTCCTACTTTTTGCGCAAAGTACCCCATGATCACAAGTGTGCGTTCGTCGTTTGCATGCTACACCAGCCTTTTGTGCTTACCTCTTCAACCCATTATTCCCACCCACATATGAATATCCATGCTCATTATTTCCCTTGAAAGCTATTCTCACATCCACACCCCTCTTAACTGCTATTAACATTTGCCGAACATACTTCAAACTGTACTATAGTATATGTTCAGAGAAATTGCTGCTTGTAATTTCCGTCACCATTCTTCGCATCTCCTCTAACCCCATCCCCTCCTTTACCACAATAAATTTCCTTGACCCTCCCACATATGTTAGTTTTCCATATCCACCTTCATTCAACTCCTCCCATGACACATAAACAACTTGTTATCTCCCATCACCGCCGTCTCCCACAACAGCATTGTCTACATCCACCTCTACTAAACGTCATAACAATTAGTACTATACCTGTCACTCCGCCTAGTACCTTCCCAATTACCCTATATATTTTTTGTCATAGCAAACAATACTGCATCATCAACCCCACAGAAGTACATATCATAGTCCCCAACACTACTGCTCTAGGTTTATCTATTCAATATACCGTGGTCAACACTACATGTTACCCAGATTTACCAATGCCTTATTATTGGTCAATGCCTATTAATACAACATGATCTTCCTTTGAAGACATTCCTTTTTTAATCCTGTTACGCCCCCCACCCCATGACTCCCACAACCCGGTTTGCACAATGACTACTACTATGCTATCCTGGTAAACATTAACTGACAACATGGCGTATATTTAACTCCAAACATTTACCCTTTATACATTGAAAAACAGTGATGACAACGTCATTCTACATACCAAACTCATAAAGGCACAGGTAATTTTTACATACCTGTTGTTTATTAAGCTGCTTGCAGTCGTCTACCCATGTCGGATGTTTTAAACCTTCTTTCCCCAAGTTCACGGATGACCTTCGTCATCACGTATCCACCATCACCAAACACTTCGAGCTCAGGTCCAGCCTCCCCCTACTCTTTGTCAGACCTACAACTATACACTGTGCCTCACTAGTTTCTTCTCCTACAATCACACATTGTGGGATAAAATTGAGGCAAGATATCCCTTAATTTTAAAGCAAAATTACTCATTACCATACACCTTCAGGAGTAGATTCAGCTATGGAGAGAGACAGAGAAAGAGAAAGAGAGAGAAAGAGAGAGAGAGAGAGAGAGAGAGAGAGAGAGCATCGTATGAAGTTCACATAAACCCTCGACTTTAGGCGTGAACTAGATGGCTCATGGTTTTGGTTCCAGTTTTAGTGTAGAGAGAGAGAGTGAAAACCCATCAGGTAAAGAGAAAGGAAGATATAGCTCACTAAAGGTATTTTGGCAATTGGATAGCACTTTGCTTTTTCACCCACTTGTATTTCCCTCCAAGACCAACACCCGTTTGTTGCAAAAAAAATGAGTCAGTTAGAGGGTTCTTGATGCGTGACCTTCCTATAAATTTCCCTTGATTTATATAGTGGCACTAATTTGAGCTTCACACTTCTAATCCAATTAAAAGGTGAAGAATTTTTATCTATTTAAGTTGTTGATAAAATTTATCAAAAATTATTGATAAATTTTATCACAAATTCTAAGCCAAAAATTATCACCCAAAAAAATAAAGATGAGGGTGCTTGGAGGTTCCCAAACTACTACTGCAGAGTGAGTTCCTAGAGCTACACATATTCTACTCCATTATTTGTTGCAAGGATTCTCTAAAAGTACATGAATCCAATTTTTGCAGCAATGAAGATGAGGAGGCGATTTTGTTTCCAATAATTAAAAACAAGGCTCCTTGGCCTCAAGTTATTTTCTTGAGTCCTGAAATTTATCGACCTTAAGTTCATTTAAGGGATTTAGCAAATCGGGCCCACCTTATCAAGTTCAACCCATTAAGTTTGGGTCTTTTTTTTAAAAAAAAAAAAACAGGTAAGCATTAAGTTACCAAATTACTTAGCAATTAAAAAAAATAGCCATCAGATTTCCGATCATTTGCATGTGCCAAGCGTTCAAGACTCAGCTGCTCCAAGAAAAAGGGACACCTGCAGGTTCTTCTACGCGGCTGACTCTCAAGGGAGCACCTGTAGGGGACAAAATTGAAAGACAAATCGGATGATGACACGTGGAAAATGAAATATTTTTTATTTCGCCCACCAATTATACTCCGCCATGTGTCAGATTAATTACGATGGCCCATTAAATTAAATATTTGATGGAGAATTATTGATGCCAATTAAAAAGCATGATATGTCACAAATGATGCAGAAATAAATTATTGTTCCTTTTTAGAGATAATCAGGAAGAAACCCTAGTTTCGACTTTCTCCATAAAAAGGAAGTTACTCCTCTCGTTTTAGGGGTCGGCATTCAGAAGAACTCACAAGAGCTTAAAAATTCTCTCTGGAAGAAGACAACAAGTACTCTTAACAGGTGTTGCCCACTCTCAAAGATCAAATTATTTTCTCGATAGATATTAAGTCTCTTAGGCCCTCTTTTGAGACCAAATTCATTCAAGATTATTCAAGGAGATCAAATCAGATGATTTACTGTACTTGTTCTTGTAGCAATTATACAAAGATTATACCCATGTATACAATGTCAATACAAAAACTCAATTTGTTACTGAATTTTTTATCTAATTTATTTTAGGCTCGAAATTTATGTTTACAGTCCCAAATGGATTATTCATTGGTTGACCGTTTAATACCTTGTGCGACTCGACATTATGAAACAAATATTTGATCCTTATAGGCTTTTTGCCACCCTACAATCATTAGGTACCTTATCTACTAACTGTTCTCAATCAAGACGAGTAGCATTCCTCTACGATATTAGTTACGTAACGATGGAGGATCAAATTTCTCACGGTTCTACTTAATGCTCACCACATAATTCGATAGACCTTATGCGACTATATTAATAGTAGCAGTAATCAGATGGAATCATGTGAGATAAAGAGCTAAAGGGTTGTGTATTTCCTAACTTCCTTGGTATCTTAGTTAGGCAACAACAATCGAGTTGTGAGTTAGTTGATTGAAGCATTTTTAGATGGAAAAGGTTTTAAATATCCACCTTAGGTAATTCACATGCTACTCTAATTTAAACAGTAGATAGCAACCCCCAGAATATGGGAAGGCCGAGGAATAAAAGATTGAAATGACATAGAGGAGGTATTTGGCCATGTGTTTCCTATAACCACAGAAAACACTATGTTTAGGAATGATTATAGTTGTGTCATTAACCCTAACTTAACAAGTAGATTGAAGATGAGAGAAAAAAGATAAGGGATATGTTATACACAAGTTATGATAAAAACGATCTAACAGTTGAACTTGAACTTATAGGATATTAAAAAATGGGTTACTCCTAGTCCGATTTGAAAATTATGTGGCCTTTAAGTATGTCCTTGTACATTTCCTCTAGTCATGCCAATGGAGAATCAGATAAGTATAATTTGCAAGCTCTATCCAATGTTAACTACATTTATAGAGGGTCGTTTTTGAAAACTTTGGGTACGCGTTTGAAAATTTTATTTGGGGGATAAGATGGATATAGAGGAATGATCAAGAGAGGAGGATTCACTAGATTAAAGGGAGGCCAGTACAAGTATAACAAGTTCAGTAGACATGTTTGGTTATGGGTTGCGCGTTAGCTAAGGGACATTTGAGATCTAGAGTTTCAGAAATAAGCAAGCTCATCATTCGAAAAATAATAGAGGTTAAAGATCATATTTGAATATACAGGGCATATAAATGGATTACCTATTATCAAGGGAGTTAGGATTATTTCTCTCAGGAGTATGTCAACACTTGAGTCATGTTCTCACTTGAGCTATAGCTTGATGCACCTTTTAGAAGTATATTGCTAATTTAGGCTCACTAAATAATCGTCTCGTATGACCGTGGCCATATATTTAATAGTAAAGGCGAAACATGGGTGCTGGGAATATCTGTTAATACGTATGGTGTTACTACTTGGTTGATAAGAATCATAAATATATGTTATGCACAGTTATTGGCGTGCATATGGATGGAATGGAGAACTGGAGACTAGTGCACTAAATACTTGGAAAGGTTCAATGAATCAAGCATGATATCCAGTTAAGTTGACTTTCAAGGGTCATGTGTTTCAAAGTGTATACCTTGTGCCTTGATAACGACGAGAGAAATTAGGATCAGCACACACATACCCAAAAAAAAAAAACAAAATTAGAGAGTAAGCTCATTAAAAAGTTTAAGTTTTAAGGACGAAACTTATTTTAAAGGGGGAAGACTGTAACAGTCCATCTAATATATTACAAACATTGCTTGCTAATTCACATTAGTTAGTGTGGGTGCATGCATTTCCATTAAGTAGTTTAATTTTATACATTATAAGGATCAGATAATTGTATTGGCCTTAAGTTTAATTTTTACAGTGTTAACTCCAGTGAAAAGGGAGAGTACAAATTAAGTTTGGACAAAAGCATGTTAATTTGCTCAAGGGTTTATATAATAAAATTGTTTTGGGAATTTCCCATACCTTTTTGATGATGACATGGGATGAAAGCTCGGGCTTATGTGATGGTGCGTGCAGATCAGCTGGCGGGCTCCTTTTCTTGGTCGAACCTGCAAAAAAGGCATCCTCGGATTGTGGTCTGGGGAACACCTCTCCGACAGTCAAGTCAAAGGAGGGTTTAAGAAGGATAGAGGCTATAAAGAGAAAGAAAGAGTTGAGTCAAATACGTCAGAGTGTGAACCCTTTCTCCGAGGTCAGTAGGTGAGCATTTATAGCTCCTGTAGTAGTGGGTGGGATGGTAATTTCACATTGCAAGGCCTCCAACGTTGGCTTCCATCTCCTTGCTCCATTTTGGCCTCTGGTAGGAGCCCCAAGGGTCCCATTTTAGGCCCACTATGTCTGGTTGGGCCTCTCCTGTGATTGAATATCCTTGGGTCTTCCAATAAATCATATTTTTCGGATCATTTAGCCCCCCCACATTTTACCTGCACTGAGGCCCTCCCGGATAGTTAGATGAAATGTTGAGTATTCTTGACATAACGGAGGTTGGCGGGTTTTCGAGAAATGGTCCGTCCTTGGCGGGTTAGCCTTTCCTGTTCTGACACTTAGCTCTCAGCTAGTGCTACTCTTGGGTTTTCAAGGCGGGTTGACGTCATAAGGCCTTAGCAACTTTGGGGTATAAAAGAAGCTGCTTTAGATCCTTGGTTTGCACTAAAGTTCCTTCTTTTCTAATATGGAGTTCCCCCGGTCATTGACGATGAATGAGATGGCGCTCTTTATGCTGGGTAACTTTGAATGGTATCGTAGGGAGGTGGCATTTTCTCCTCGACCATTACTATATGATTATGACAAGCTATGCCCGGGCTTTGTCTTGGCTGAGGCCGAGGAGTATGCCCAGGATTACAAGGTTTCCGAGCTACCCTAGATGGTATTCCTTGCAATGCTCCTTAATGACGCTGTGAAGCTCAATGTCCTGCATGGGACGATGATTAGGGTAATGGAGTCGGCCCTCAAAGTATTGCGGTAGAGAACCTTCCAGGCATGGTAGGCGCAACAAGGGTAGGATCCTAGAGGCCCGCCGACAGAAGGCATCCAATAACTCAAAAGAGGAGGAGAGCTCGACTCTGACAACCAAATGCCCCTCTCCAATGATGGCAGCGAGGAGTAAGGCTTGGCTAGTAACAATCGTTGGGGAGTGCATTCTGTGTTTCTCTTTTTTCTTTCCTTTTTTTTGGTTATACTCCATAAGCATTTATAATAAAATGATGGCTTTCTTTACAGGAGCTTTTCCTTAGCTTTTGTATTTCCACGTGCTTCTACAGTCCAGGCGGCCCAGTTATCGTGACCTAACTATGTGATGTTTGGAGGCTCAGCCCTCTGGCCCAGGTCCTGAATGGGCGACCTCATGGTGCTTCTCTAGGACGGGGTGTCTTTACAGCAGTGACATCTATGCCGGATACCATGTGACTTGTTGCCATGTGGCACGAACTGAGTGGTGCCCTAATGCTGGGCATCTTAGGAATGTGTGGTCCCCGTTTAGCCCCTTCTATTCCTCTATAAAAGTGGAGCAGGCTTCCCTATGGAGGGTCACTTGAAAGTGTTCTCAAATCCTTCTAGAGAGATATAAGAGTTCTTAAAGAGAGTCCTAGTTTACCATCCTAATCATGGCCTTTTCCACCTTCCGAGACACCAAAGAGATGGCTGACCATGTGAGGGAAATGTTCAGGTGGCATTAAAGGAGAACCTCACATCCCCCTCGTCCATTCCTAGAGGACTAATAGGAGCTATGTCCACACATTACTTTATCCGATGCAGAGGAAGCAGTGTGTGACTTTGAACTTCTTGAGATGGTCCATGCCACGTTCTATGCCATGGTGCTTAATGGTGCTATGGAATTGGACGTAGTGAGCAGGTTCCTAGCCTCGGATTTAAAGGCGACCCTTGAAGGCTTACGGTGGACTCCTTTTGAGTCTTGGGTTCATGTCAATAGGTACGACCTTTTGAAGGTGCAACTTTACCAGTGGACTCCCCTAGGGGGTGCTCGGGGCCCCGTGAGCGACCGAGAAGCAAGTTTAGGTTCAAATGATCCCCCACCTCCTTCTAGTGATGAAGAGTAGTATTAACTTTTCGACATCCTTCCTTGTATTATATTTGACATCGTGTTTTCCTCCTTATGAGGCGTGCTTGTAATCGTTGGTGTTGATAATAAAATGTTACTCCTCTACATGAGAGTTTGATTTCTTTGCGAGTATTTTATGCTCCATTCGCCCAGCCGTAATGTACCCTCTCGATCTCCTCCAGTCTTCAGCTCCCAAAGGGGTTCAGAAGGTAGGCCCCGCTCTCCGTACCCTGCAGGCGGTCTTAAGGACCGACCTTGGGGTTATGGGCTTGTGGTGCTCAGCTTACGGGTTAGATTTCTAGGTTGGGCCCTGCCTTTGAAACTTTAGCGTTACCCCGAATAATTTTTCGGGCACAGGAGCCACGTGGCAAGGATAGAGTGGCTTCTTGGTTTTGCTGCTCCTTAAGAAAACATGATGTCCTTTGGCATATCCACCTACCTCTAGAAAGGTGGGGTGAAACCCTTTGGGAAGCATCACTTAAGCAGTCATCTCAACCTTTATAGTGAGAGAAAGAACGATATCGATATAGAGAGAGAGGGAGGGAAAACCCTATCATGTTTCCCAACTTTCTTAGCACCGAGCAGGTAGCAGAGTATGTTAGGGACAACTTCCTTTAGTCTTTGAGGGAGCCCTCTACTCTTCGGTTTAATCTGCTTCCTGAAAACCACCACGGCCTTTTCCCTGACTTCGACCTTCTCGTGGCCATGTGGTATGCCCACAACTCCCATATCCCTGAGATGATTCAAGCCATCTTTTATACCATGGCGCTCCATGAGGCTGCGGAGCTAGGACTCTCGAGCAGGATCGTGATGGATTGTATGATGTCAGCCCTATGGGTGTTGATATGGACGGTTATCTATAGGGAATCGAGGAAAAGCTCAGGAGAGCACAAATTCCCTGTCTTGTTGATCTAATCGCCAATCCTGCACTGGCTGGTGGCCTTAAAGAAGAGTCAGGTTGAGCAACGCCCCTTCTGCTTCAAGCGATGAGGAGTAGGCATTGGGGTGCTGTTGTATTTCACTTTCTTTGTTGCTCTTTCTATCTTTTGTAAGGTTTCTATGTATTGATCGTCGGTTACAATGAGAAATTCCTTCTATTTAGTGCAAGTTTCTCTTTAAGGCTTTTTCTGTTCTCTTTTTTGATAACTCATGTATAGGAGAACAATAGCCGGTCTCTATGCTATGTAGAAGGACTGCCAACCCCTAAGCCGAGCTTGCAGGACCCTTAGCCCCCATTAGGGCTAAAGGTGTACCACTTGGCCCTCATGCTGAGCTGCTCGATCCTTAGCCCCCATTTGGGCTAAAGGTGCATCGCCTGGCCTTTAGGCCGACCTACATGATCCTTAGCCCCCATTGGGGCTAAAGGTGCATCGCCCGGCCTTTTGGCCGAGCTATATGATCATTAGCCCATATTGGGGCTAAAGGCATATCACCCGGCCTTTAGGCCGAGCTATATGATCCTTAGCCCCCATTGGAGCTAAAGGTGTATTGGCCGGCCCTTAGCCCGAGCTGCAGGATCTTTAGCCCCTATTGAGGCATAAGGATAGGGGCTAAAAGGTGTATCGCCTGGCCCATATACCGAGCTGCATGATCCTTAACCCCCACGGGGGCTAAAGGTATATCGCCCGGCCTTTAGGCCGAGCTTTAAGATTGTTAGCCCCCATTGGGGCTAAAGTTGTATCGATCGGCTCTTCAACCATGCTGCGGTATCCTGAGTTTCCATTAGGGCAAAAGGTGTATCACCCGGCCCTTAGGCCAAGCTGGTGGGTCCTTAGCTTCCCTTGGGACTGAAGGGTTTAAAGGAAGAATTGTTACTGTGCGGGTTAGCTTTCCAATGCCGCATATCACCTTGGGTGCTACGTATTAGGATGACATATGTTCGACTTCCTGGGGAAGAGTGCCTTCGTTCCTCCCTCTCCTTCCTTGCTTATATAACGGGAGTCGTATTCTTTGGAGGGAGTCATTTCCCGCAAGCTCAAAAGTTTTGTAGGGAGAAAAGTGAAGTTTTAGAGAGAGAAGATCTGCCTTTCCCTTCACCCAGTCTTTAAATTCACTGTAGCACCTTCAACCTTCCCCTTTGAACCTTCGAAGGACTTATGTACGCCTTTAACCTTGCCTTTAACTTCTTTCTTCCACTTCTTCATCTTTTGCAGGTATGCCTTTGTACCTCCTTTAAGGATTGTTACTGTATTTATATTTGTGTGATTATGTCTTCATCCTATTCATCAAGTGGGGATGTCCTTGAGGGACCGCCTGGCCCCCAGACAGCGGGTGATAAGTGCTCAATATGTATATAATTTTAGGGTTATTTTGTCTCAGTTTTAGGAGAGTGTTGTGCTTTAAGTTGTTATTTATTCTCCTATTCTCGATTTATGCTTGGCTATAGTTGTTTGATGTGTTTTGCAGAATTTTAGTCTTTTTACCCAGCATTTGCCCTTCAATGGCTGTATTTTAACCTCCCCCATAGTCATCCATGTTATGTCACGACTGTAGAGCAAAGAATGAGCAAAAATCCAGTTCCTGCACAGGCTACAGTCCGCCCGTGGTGTCTGCGATAGTCTATAGTGAGCCTGTAACTATTGCATCTTCGTTTTCTCTCAGCCATGTGGCTGAGATCGACCGAGCCTCTCTACAAAAGGCGATGTTTTATAGCATTCTCAATTATTCCCAGGCAAAGCAAAAAGCATAGAATAGTATAGATTTAGGCTTTACTTTCTTTCTCAAATTTTGTAGTTTTAGTTTGGTTATTGTATTAGTGTGAGTCTTGAGTGTGAGAGTTTGTTCTTGAGGTGGTTCTGAGGCCCTCAGTTGAAGGTCGTCTTAGTCAATCCCCTTCTCACTCAAATTTCGCCAATCGTTGGTTGGTTTGTTAATCATTTATCATATCTGAGTAGTTTTCTTTAGTCTAGGATTTAGTAGTTTGTGGAGGTGTTGTTAGATCATGTTTTAATCTATACAATTGTGCTTATTTTCATGATTGGTTTGATTTCATTTTGTCAATTGTTTGGATTGTTCTAAGTTGATTTTTGGCCAAAATTTGCTTGCGCTCTTGAAACAAACGAATGAAAAACTGAAAGGTGAAATTTGATTGTTGGACTGCTGGATAAGACTTAACGTAACTTCGTCTCAGAAGAGGGATTTATATGTTAGAAGGGCCAGTAAGTAATCGTAGACAGTGAACTTGAATTAAGGCAAATTAGTTTGAAAGAATGACTTTTGCTTAGTTTAGGCAAATTTAGTTGATTTCGAAAGAATAGACTGAGTTTCTGGAAAGATTACAATTCGCAGATTTAACCAATTAAAAGAAAGCACATGTTCATTATTTTTGATCCAATTTCTTTTCACAACTACGAGAATTCCTAAATGTTTTTTCCCTTATTGATTTAGAAAACTTTATTTGCTATTGTTAAATCGAATCCAGTTGAACTAGAATTTTACTTAGCACATTCTGATAGGTAAGACTCATTAAGTTACAATTAGTCCCTAAGAAACGATGTCGTTTATCTATACTACGCGTACTCGTGCGCTTGTGGGAGTTGATCAAGTTTTTAGCGCCATTGTCAGGGAACTAAAACTATTAACTATTGGGTTAGTCTTGCGGAAGTGACTAAGTATTTTATTCTTTTTTATTGTTATTTGTTTCCCCTTTCTTTGCTTGTTTAAATTGCGCTGGTAGTGTTGGTGTTAGTGCTTGCAGGAATTTTTCCTGTTTATGCGAAGTCTAATTTTGTACGAATCCGATCCTGAGATTGAAAGGACTTTTTGCATAACGAGGAAAAAGTAAAGGATTGAAGAGCCAAAACGCGACGCAAGAAGGAATTCAAACATAGCAGGATGTGATCAATAAAGGACTCTTCGTGATTTTGTTACCCCAGGAGTCCAGGATGATCGCCTCAAGCATCGCTTGCCCTGCTGTAGATGCTAACAACTTCGAGCTCAAACCGCCACTCATTTCCATGGTACAACAATCTCAATTCGGCGGAACTCCCTTGGAAGACCCAAATCTGCACCTCTCGGTCTTCTTGAAGGTGTGTGACATACTGAAATTAAATGGAGTCTCTAGTGATGCGATTCAGCTGCGCTTATTCCCTTTCTTACTAAGGGATAAAGCGAGGGCTTGGTTGCACTTTTTGCTGTTTGGATGCATAACCACCTGGGATGAGTTAACAAGAGCTTTACTCGTCAAATTCTTCCCTCTAATCAAAACAGCGAGCCTAAGGAATTAGATCACCAACTTTCTGCAAAGAGATGACGAGACGCTCTATGAAGCCTAAGAGCGTTTTAAAGATCTGCTACATTTATGCCCCCATCATGGTCTTCAGCATTGGATGATAATCCAAGCCTTTTATAATGGTGTGACCCAGCTTGTAAGGTCCACTATTGATGCGGCGGTAGGAGGAACTCTGATGAGCTAGGCTGAGGAACTCTGATGAGCAAGACTGAAGATGAAGCCTATAGTCTGATCGAGGACATGGCGCTAAATAACTTCGAATGGTCTACTGAACGAGGCCAACCCAAGCGGGTTGGAGGTACGCTTGAAGTTGATGCAATTACTTTACTTTCTGCTAAAGTAAATGCTATGACTCATAGACTGGACCAAATGAATGTTAATGCTGTATACTCTAGTACCCCTTCCCCTTGTGAAATTTGTGGTTCAATTGAGCATATAACTCTGAAATGTCAAGTTGGGAGTCTTTTTTCCCAAGTCTCTAATGAAGTTTATTATGTTCAAAACTTCAACCCAACACTGACCAATGACCCTTACTCTAATACCTATAATCCGTGTTGGAAGAATCATCTAAAATTTTCTTATACGTTAAATCCAAACAATGTGAACATGCCCCCTATGAATGCTAAAGTACCCCCTAGTTTTAAAGACCCTCATCCCCTTCTCAAATGTCCCAAAAGTCTAATTTAGAGGTGATGATGGAAAGCATGCTTATGGCACAACAAAACAGGATGAGTATATGAAGCAATTAACCTCAAAGGTTGATGTGCGTACGACTCATAATAGGATATTAGAAGCCTAAATTGCCCAAAAAGCCACTTTCTCATCTACACCCCTAGACAGACTTCCTAGAAAATCCAAACCTAACCCTCGTGAGTATTGTAACTGTGTTAGCATGAAGGAAGAAGAAGAGGACTTAACTGACTCTGAGAAAGTACTAGTGGGAGAGGGTAGGGAAATAACTATGGCTAGTAGCAAAGAGAGCAACAATGATGGCAAGACTCTCACATTCAAAGAAAACAACATTGTTGAGATCCCTACCATTTTTTCCCCTAAGCTCCCTAACCCAGGTAGTTTTTCTATTCCCTGCATTGTAGGAAAGGTAGAAATTGAGAGAGGTCTGTATGATCTAGGTGCAAGTGTCAGTATAATGCCCTATTATCTGTTTCATAAGCTACACCTAGGACCATTACTGGCTGCACCCTTTTCCTTATAGTTGGCTGATGGTTCTGTAATGCAACCTAGAGGCAAGTTAGACAATGTGTCGGTCAATATAGGAGACATTTGGGTGTTAGAGGACTTCATTGTAGTTGATATGCCTGAAACTGACGATGCCTAATTTATCCTAGGCCAGCCCATTTTGGCAATAGCTGGTTGCCACATTGATGTAAGAGAGGGTCGCATATCTTTTGAGGTGCAAGGTTGATTTTCTATGTTTAGTCATAAGAAGGAGGACATGGTTTCTCCTCATTTCTTCTATATTGGATGCATTACCCCTTTCCCCTGAGATTGATATGGAGGATGTTTGGAATTGTGAAGATTCTCCTGATTCTGAATGGATTTCTTATGAGGACCCCAACTAAGGGTATGTTAAGGCTGAATTTGCTGCTCCTATGCCACCTAACAAGCTCGAGGTTGAGGCTCCTATTTCTAATGAGTCTTCAATGAGGGATTATTGCAGGTTTGCACAAATTGTTCTCTCTATGCCCCCTGTGGCAGGTTTTGATGCAGATTTTGGTGTTGGCGTTGAGCAAGTTGATGATAGCCCGTCTAATAGGCTACAAAAACAAATTGTTTTGTATACAGATAGTGCGTTATGGGCCCAAGTTATGAAGACGAATGAGCTGCAGCCGGAACTTTTAAGATGGTACCTTCAACTGAATAAGTTTGATTTTGTGGTTCGCGATAAAGTAGATCCGGACCAAGCCTAGAACAAGGGTTAAGCTCTTAACCTTAAAAGAGCGCTTCTTAGGAGGTAACTCAGGCTTTCTTTCCTTTTCCCTTCCTATAGTTTTGATTTTTATTAATTTTTGTAGTTATATAAACAAAAAAGAAACAAAAAAAGGGGAACAAAAAAAATATATGAGTAAAATGTTGGCACCACGGTCAGTACCCTAGAAATACGGCCATGGGGTGCTAACCCAGAAAAACCAGAAAAATCGAGTGTCAGCAGATAGCACAGACGGTCCGTGGTGGCCTGCTACGGGCCGTGGCCTAGTTTTTGACCGCGGTGCCTTTTCCCTTTCCCCCTATCTTCTTCAACCTCTCGACATACTCTCTCTCTCTACCCCATTTTCTCTCTCTAAACTCCATAACCAAATCTCTTTAATTTTCCCTTATTTCTTCTATGTTTTCAATCATTTTCACACCAAATCCTTTCCGTTCACTCAACCATCCCTGTTTCTTCATAAATTCCCTCTCTTTCTTCTTCTTTTTCTTCAAACTCATCTCATCCACCATACCCATCCTTTTCTCCCTCTTATTCTTCATATTTTTGTTTAACTTCTTTAATTTTCTAAGTTTTAGTTCTTATTTTTGGTTTTAATTTTGTTTTTGCTGCAAGTTTGCACCAATGGCACCAAATAAGAGACAAATGAGCAACAAGGAGGTTGGTTCATCAAGTCAAGCACCACCCCAACCTCAACAGGCATCCTGAACATCAACCAATGTGCGTGCTAGAGGTAACATTTCTCGCCCCCTTGGTTTAACGCATCTCGATCATGTTGCTAGATATAATTGCTTAAATGAACGTATGGTTGTAGCAACTAGATATTATGATGAGGATTTGTTAGCCCGATTGGGATTGTTGGATAATAATCATTGGTTGTTTCCCAGAGATGGTATGTGACACTTTTGAGAAATCAAAAAGCATACATATAGGGACCTGACCCTAGAATTCCTTAGTACACTCCATATCGAGGTCACTAGATGTCCTCAATGTTAAGCCAGGTATATATCGTTTTATTTGCAGGGAAAAATTGTGTTAACTGAACATCGGTACCTTTAACAGTATTTTCGATTTTCCACCTAACATAAACTTATCATACCGTCAAGTCCCCCGCAAATTCAACCCGAATGCGTTCTGAGGTCAACTTTTGGGGAGTGTTAGGTACAGTACCAGTTCATCAAAATGTACATATATTAGAAACCCCTGCAATAGAGTAGGTCAGCGTATTTTGGCTTGTCCTCTGTTTACGCAGGATGATAGTTTGAATGTCCTGAGACTTTCTAAGTTGTACTTTTTATCTTGTATGCTTGATGGAGATCAACTTGACTAAGGTTCATTTTTAGGTAGATAATTACATAGTGCTGCTATTAGCACTAAAGGTAGGACAGTCATTAGTGGGATTATAACTACCATTACTAGATTTTTGGGAGTTAAGCCCAACCCTGAGGATAGAGTTTCTTTGTCTGAGCAGCTTAATCAAGCTGCTTTTGAAATTATGAACTTTTGTAAAGTTGAGGTGGGCCATTTGTGTTGGATTTACCCTGGGGACCGGCTTTTGCTGCTTCCTAATGTTGATCGCACTACCCTTCTTCACCGAGGTAATCTTTATTGGGTACCTGGTGATGATGAGGTTGTTGCTTCTGAGAGCGCCGCTCTTCGGGACTTCGTCCAAGAGCGCTACGATGAGCCTCGTGGGTTGCTTACTTCCCAAACACAATATTTCCAAGACTATAGCGCACGTCTAGAGACCTGGCTAGATTGGCATATCTTCTATGGCCAACCACCCCATCCTCCTCCACCTCCTCCTCTCTGATCTTGTTTTATGCTACTCCCTTTCCCTTTTTATTATGTGCCCACATTGAGGGTAATGTGTGATTTGAGCATGGAGGAAGTTAGTCATTATATTTGGCGTCTGATGCATGTTTTTGTTTGGTGTGTTTGTGCTTTGTATATGTTTTTAGTGGTAGTTTTTGTAGTTTTTGATTGTTTTAGTTTTGTTTAGTAGTGCATTTAGTTTTCTTCTAGGTTGCATTTTAGTTTCTTTCTTTTATTTGGTTCTTTTGCATTTTAGTTTGCATTATTTGTAGGAGCATGCATAAAAAAATGAAAATGAAAAAAAATATTGAAAAGTGAAAGACACAAAAAGAAAAAAAAGAAAAAAAAGAAAGAAATCTTTCGATGATGATCTCTATAGATTTGGTAGCTTTCTTTGGTTTAGTTTGATCCTTTGATTCACCTCAATTGTGTATAAAAGTTTGCGAATGCATTTTTGAAATGAATTCCATGTTTTGACCAAATGTTGGATGCAAGTTGATTTACCCCATGAGTCTTCACAAGATTTTGGCATGTGTTTACTATTGAGCTAGCTTTGTATTTGGTAGAAGTCTTGTGAGGCTTTGAGCTTTTAGAGACTGTTTATCAAATTCATCCCATATTTCTTTAGAACTTGCTTTGGATCTCGTTCAAGATCACATTTCGCAAATGCATTAAGGCAATATGATTGAAGCAATTTTTCTTTGATTTATTTGAAACCCATGGCCAAATAGCCTCCCTAGTTGTGCATTATATCCCTTGTTAGTCCCTTTGAACCTGCATATGTTTTTCTTGATTTGAACCTTCTACTATAAGCCATGGCCGAATACTTGTTTGACCTTTAAGCCAAAGCTAGAGGAGTGTTCTATTCTTTTGCATCAAGTTTTATAAGGCGTTAGTGAGATGGAATGATATCTTGTGGTGTAATTTGGTTGTTTGGTGCAAGGTTGTGAGATATTAATTAATCCCTTGTTTTATTGTACAAAATTTAGAGAAGAGTTAGAATTTAAAGTTCGTGATGAATTTCCCCCTTAGCTATCCTTTTGAAAGAAAAAAAATAATAAGTGCTTATGAAAAAGAAAAAGAAATAAACACAAGAAAAAAAAATATTCGAAAGCTAACAAAGAAATAAAAAAATAGAATGGAGAAAAAGGAAAAAAGCGGTTGGCCTTAGTGGGGATGTAAGTTATTTTTGATTTTCGACTCTTTCTCTCTTCATTTAGGGATCTATTCTGAATTGATATTATTTAAGAAGAATGTGGTATGATACGTTGGAATTGTTTAGCTCTTGGTCATTGGCTTCTAGCTCCTCATTTCCAAAAACGTTTGTTCCCTCTTATCTTTACCCTTAGCCTCGTTACAACCCTATTAAAGTCCTTATGATTGTCTAATGTGTTTGCATTTTCAGTGATGGTGAATTTTGAGAATCTTGTCAAACTTATGGTAGATTTGCGTCTAAAGTTGAGATTTGAGAGAACCTTCATAAATATATACATTTCAAACAAATGAGTGCTTAGTGCCACATAACTATAGTAAGTTCTACCGGCCTTACTAGTTTCGCTTGTTTTACATGTTAAATGACTGTATTTGACGATTTGGGGAGATTGCTTTCAAGTTTGACATTGCGGTCTATAATAAGTCTTTGAAAATTTCATTCCCTATTCTGTTTATTAATGATTTTTTGTATCTTTTTGGACTATCTTTGCATCATCCTTGCCATTTGAATGTTACCCATACCTATCCTGAGGAGGCTGTGTATACTTTTAATCTTTGAGGGCAGGCAACAGTTTAAGCATGGGGGAATTTGATAAGTGCTTAATATGTATATCATTTTAGGGCCATTTTGTCTCATTTTTAGGAGAATATTTTGCTTTAAGTTATTATTTACCCTCCTACTCTCGATTTAAGCTTGGGTATAGTTGTTTGATGTGTTTTGCATGATATTTAGCCTTTTTACATAGCATTTGCCATTTAATGGCTGTATTTTTACCTCTCCCACTGTTATCCATGTTATGCTATGACCATAGAGCAAAGAATGAACAAAAATCCAGTTCTTGCATAGGCCACGGTCGGCCCGTGGTGTCTACCACTGTCCGTGGTGAGCCTGTAACTATTACCTCTTCGTTTTTCTTCGACTGTGCGCTTGAGATCAACTGAGCCTCTCTATAAAAGGCGACGTTTTGTAGCATTCTCAATCATTCCCAAGCAAAGCAAAAAGCGTAGAATAGTACAGATTTAGGCTTTAGTTTCTTTCTCAAATTTTGTAGTTTTAGTTTGTGATTGTATTGGTGTGAGTCTTGAGTGTGAGAGTTTGTTCTTGAGGTGGTTCTGAGGCCCTTGGTTGAAGGCTATCTCAGTCAATCCCCTTCTCGCTCAGATTTCGCTAATTGTTGGTTAGTTTGTTGATCTTTTATCATGTCTGAGTAGTTTTCTTTAGTCTAGGGATTTAGTAGTTTGTGAAAGCGTTGTTAGATCATGTTTTAATCTATACAATTGTGCTTATTTTCATAATTAGTTTGATTTTGTTTTGTCAAGTGTTTAGATTGTTATGAGTTGATTTTTGGCCGAAATTTGCTTACACTCTTGAAACAAACGAATGAAAAACTGAAAGGTGACATTTGGTGGTTGGACTGCTTGATAAGACTTAACGTAACTTCATCTCGAAAGAGAGATTTATATGTTAGGAAGGCTAGTAAGTAATCAAAGACATTGAACTTGAATTAAGGCAAATTAGTTTGAAAGAACAACTTTTGCTTAGTTTAGGCAAATTTAGTTGATTTTGAAAGAATAAACTGAGTTTCTGAGCAATTCCTCGGATTTAACAAATTTGAAGAAAGCAGATGTTCATTATTTTTGATCCAATTTCCTTTTATGACTACGAGAATTCCTAGACTTTTTTTTCCTTATTGATTTAGAAAAGTTTATTCGGTATTATTAAATCAAATTCACTTGAACCAGAATTTTAGTTAGCACATTCAGATAGGTAAGACTCCATAAGTTACAATTAGTCCATAAGGAACGATATCTTTTATCTGTACTATGACTACCCGTGCGCTTGCGAGAGTTGATCAGTGGGCCGCTACCCATGGCTTCCTAGCCTCTCAGCCCTAATTGATGATCGGGTGGTAGCGTACATCCCCTCAAAGAATTAGTTTAGGGAGCCCAAAAAGATTCCCTATGCGGTGCCCATATTTGAGCCCAGCACACCCTCGTGGTCTAGCTACGAGTATTCCTCCAACCCCTAACATTCGTAGTATTGAGGAAGAGGATTCTTATCCATGGGAGATTAACATACTGCCCCTGGTATAATTAATGTTCAGGAATGAAGAATGACCAAGACCAATACTACTATTCAGCTGAGGAGTCCCGATGAGCTTCTGGCTGAGGGAACTTACAAAGGTAATCCCCGCTCCTCCTTTGGATACCACAAGTCAAGTGATGACACTGAGGTAAACTCCACCAGCACTAGCTCCTCCATAGAGGGGGAAACAAGTAGCTCGGGAAGGGCCGTGCTTAAGAATAGAAGCTGCACTAAGGAAGAGCTGGTGCAGGAAGTAGTGGGCGAGGGGACGGTTTTCCAGGGCCCCCTCGTGCTCAGATATCTAGGGTGGACCGGTCACTCACTTCCCAAACCTGAAAGTTGTGACCTCCTTGAAGAGGTTGGCCCTGGAGGAAAAGTACCTCCAGCCCCGCCGGATATAGGTTCATGCTCCTCGAGGCAGATGCTACCGTTAATAAGCCACTTGTAAAATGCATAGCAATGTACCAGGGGCCTTTACTTATGGCGTGAAGTTTTCGCTCCACCCTATGATCGTAGACATCCTACATAAGTATGACCTAGCGCCTGCGTAAATCGTGCCTACATCCTAGCACAACATATGCACGTTCACAGCGATATGCGAGCTGCGTAGGCTGACCTGCACCGGTCGTGCATTTACGCAGGTCCACTTAATCCAAAGGGTTTCATGACGGCTATCGAGAAAAAGTCTAAGGTTAAAAACTAGAAATAAGATTTTCTCTTCGTACGCTGCGAAGCGGGTTGGGGAGACCTTCCCAATTGGAATGAGGGGAAGCTGGTTCGCAATCCCTATGGGAAGCCGACTGCAGATGAGAAAAGGGTGGCTCGCTATTTTCATTTCTATTTCAGGAGGACGACCATCCTAGGCTGATACCTAGATTCATGGCCCAAGTGGTGGACGCCCAGAAGGGGCCCGACTGGAAGCAGAGTAGGTCAAGGGAGAGGGAGCCCGCAAACTGGCTTCCTCGGCTAAAATATTTTGCCAAACGACTGTTTCTTGGTTGCCGCCGGCTTGCTTATCCTTAAAGATTTTTCTAAGGGTACTGAACATTTCTCTTGTACATAGATTTTTCTGTTGGTTTTGACCTGACTCTCTTTTGTTTGCTGTAGAGCAAGTGAGGGCGAAATTATCGCCCATGGATTCTGGGGACGCTACGGTCGAGCAGGTCACTGGCAAGGCCGGGAAGTTCCAGGAGGAGGTAAGGCGCAAGCGCATGGAGGCGCAGGCGAAGAAGGTTTACCCTCCATCACTCTACATTTGCCCTTCCTTATAGTTTTCCGTGAGACTTTATATGCTTACTGACTTTCCTTTCCTACAGGCTCCGTCCCTGGCTCCTCACAGCAAGAAGCCTATTGTGGGGTCTTTGAACTTTCCCCACTTAGCTTCTCGTAAGCGACTGCGAATTGAAGGCGGGCGAGATGCAGTCGCCGCGTCTGCCCCCACACCCTTGAGGGCCGGGGCTCTCTCGTCAAATGGCAAAGGAACCGAGGGACTTGCCCAGAGTTTGAGGTCGGGCGGACGTAGGGCCTCTTACGAGAGGCAAGGGTCGCCTGTTATCGATCGGTCTCAAGGCGAGGAGGGATCCTCGCCACCGGTGGCGGGGAAGCCCTCAGTGCACACCGGCGACCCGGACACAAACTTCTTGGCGAAAGATGCCCCTGCCAAGTCAGCCTTGGTAGAGAAACTAGCTAAGTCGTGGTCGTAGCCATGGCCGAGGTGAGGCTAAGCCTAGTACACACACTTTTTGTTTATCGTAAAATTCCCGTAACTAAATGTCTTGGGCATTTTTCCAAATGTTTGCTCATGCGCTGAAAGTAGCGAAGTTGAGGTCATCTATTTCCACCTTGGAGAAGCGGATTCACAACCTTGAGGCCGAGCACCAAAGATGGGAGGAAACAATCGCTAAGTGCAAGTGCCCCTCTAAAAATCTGAAGAAAGAGAAAGGGCCTTTGGAGGCTGAGAAAAAAAGACCTGGAGCGCTAGCTAGGGGAGTCTCGCTCCCGAGCAGAAGTCGAGGCCAAGAGGTCCACCAAGGCAGAGGATTGAGGTTATTACCAGGGTTACGATTAGGGCACCGGGTTTTTTCGGGAGCTCTTGCTAACGCCTTCGGTATAGAGGGCTACTTCGAGGCGTACATCAAGTATGTGGAGAATCACCGCCAAGCTCGAACCGAGGGTCAAGATCCTGAATTGGCGGAGTTTCATCCGGCCGCCATCGAGGGGGGGCTGGATGATGAGGAAACCGTGCCCCTGGATGGTGAGGCCTCAACCCCAGACCCTCGAAGGCGACGGAGCTGGGGCGACCGAAGCCAGCGATCATAATGAAGACCTTGACATATAAAGCCCCTCGAAGTTTGGTTCTTCTTTTTGCCCTCCCTTTTTTTCTTTGACATTGGTGCTTGTACTTGTTGATTAAATGAAAAAGTTACAAGGTTTTTGCGGGGAGCTTTCTGCTTTATCACTTGTCCTTCCACTTGTTGTTTTGTTTTTTCTTGTTCATCTACTTGTCTTTGTATTTGCCTTGCTGATTTGCTTATGCTCTGTGGGATGGTAGCCTCCAAGCGAAATAATAAGTAATAGGAACCTTTGGTCCCATCAGGGTTGAGGGTGTGCTGACCGGCCCTTAGGTCGTGTCATAGACATTCAGCCCCCATTGGGGCTAAAAGTGTAGCGATTGGCCCTTAGGCCGTGGTCATGGACTCTTAGCCCCCATTGGGGCTAAAAGTATAGCGACCGACCTAAAGCCGTGCTTATGGACTCTTAGCCGCCATTGGGGCTAAAGGTATAGTGACCAACCCTAAGGTCGTGCTCATAAACTCTTAGCCCTCATTGGGGCTAAAAGTATAGTGACTGACTCTAAGGCCGTGCTTGTGGACTCTCAGCTCCCATTGGGGCTAAAAGTATAGCAACCGGCCCTAAGGCCATGCTGATGGACTCTTAGGCCCCATTGGGGCTAAAAGTATAGCGACCGTCCCTAAGATTGTGGTTGTGGACTCTTAGCCCCCATTGGGGCTAATAGTATAGCAACCGACACTAAGGCTATGCTCATGGACTCTTAGCCCCCATTAAGGCTAAAAGTATAGCGATCAGCCCTAAGATTGTGCTTATGGACTCTTAGCCTCCAATGGGATAAAAAGTATAGTGACCGGCCCTAAGGCCCTGCTCATAGACTCTTAGCCCCCCTTAGGACTAAAAATATAGCGATCGACCCTAAGGCTGTGGTCATGGATTCTTAGCCCCCATTGGGGCTAAAATATAATGACCGGCCCTAAGGCTGTGCTCTTAGACTCTTAGTCCCCATTGGGCCTAAGGAAGGTAAGACAACATTGTTCGTGGAATTGCCTTTATATGCCTTGTATTTATTTCTTGCAAATCACGAATACATAAGTGTTGGGCGTTTACAAAAGGAAAACTAAGAGTAGTACTTCCGTAAGTTACTGTCGTACCAAGTCCTCGGGGCAAGTGTGTCATCGATGGTCCGAAGATAGTACATGCCAGGCCTTATCTGAGCGATGACCTTGTATGGGCCTTCCCAGTTGGTGGTGAGCTTACCATGTTCGCTTGCGCGTGCTACGGCTTTTGTGTGGCGAAGAATGAAGTCCCCAACTTAGATTGGTTACAGCTGCACTGCCTGGTCGTGGGGACACACGATATAGAGCTTGTAAAAGGTGCTTCTCGAAGATAGGCATCTCCTTGGATAGAGAGGAGGAGATCTAAGGCTTCTCAGAGTGCTGTATTGTTTAACTCCTCCTGAAATGTTGTAAGGCAGTAGGTACGGAGTGCAACTTCGATCGGTAGGACGAACTCTGACTCGTACGCTAGCATGAATGGTGTTTCTCCTGTTGCTATTTTCTCCATTGTGGGTGCTGCCTATAGTACACTATGTAGCTCATCAGTCTATTTACCCATGGCTTTATCGAGTTTCTTTTGTAAGCCATGTAGGATTGCCTTGTTAGCCGCTTCGGCTTAACCGTTGGTCTGAGGATGGGCAACAGCTATGAACTGGGCCTGACAGCTGAGGATGCTTAAGCAGTCTGTCACCTTGGTGGTATCAAACTGACGCCCGTTGTCAAAAATCATTACGCAGGGGACGCCAAAGCGAGTGATGATGTTCTTCCAGATGAACTTTTGTACCTCAGCCGCGGTGATGGAGGGGAGGCCTCTAGTTCTATCTGCTTAGTAAAATAGTCCACCGTAATAAAAGGTATTTGTGTTGCCGTGGCTTTTGGGAAGGGTTGAAGTATGTCCATGCCCCAAGTAGCAAATGGTAAGGGGCTGACAATAGGTGTCAGAGGGGTGGTGGCTAATCATTGAACCGGAGCAAAATTGTGACACTTGTCACAATTGCGAACTAAGTTCATAGCATCTTCCCGTAGGCTTGACTAATAATAGCCGATTCGTATTTCCGCAACTACAAGAGTGCAGCCCCCAATACGGGAGCTGCACACTCCCTTGTGCAGCTCCTTTAATATCTTCTTCCCTGTCTCGGGGTTACGCAACGTAGGAGGGGCCGAGCAAATGATCTTTTATACAGTAGCCCTTCGTACAGGATAAACCAATTGGACTGCTGCCTTGCATGGTCGACCTCTTTGGGATCCTTGGGCAAAGTACCATCAGTAAGGTATGCGTGGATGAGGTCCATCGATGTTGAGCTCCTATCCAGCCACAACACTTCATGAGGATCGATGCTTCTCTCTGTCAAGGTGTCCCATTGGATGTTTTTAGGCTTTTCGTCTTCGAAAGAGCTCGCCAGTTTCGACAGCACATCGGCCTACCGGTTTTTTGATCAAGGGATGTGCATTATTACAAAGTGTTTTAGCAGTTTGGTATCTTGTTGGACTCGTCGAACATACGTTGCCATGGTGTCGTCCTTGGCCTTATATTCCCCATTGAGCTAGCTAACCACTAGCTAGGAGTCAGAAAATGCCCGAACTGAGTCGGCCCCTGTGGTGTAGCATAGCTCTACTCCCGCTATTAGGGCTTCGTACTCAGCCTCATTATGGGATGCCTTGAACATAAACGCCAAGGCATGTTCGTACCGCTCTCCACCAGGGCTCTCGATGATAAGGCCGACCCCACTTCCATCCTTCGTGGATGATCCATCAATGTAAAGATTGAGCGGACGAAGGTGAGGATCATTGTTCGAAACGGGAGAAACACTTTCGGCCAAAAAAACAGCCAGGGCCTGGGCTTTGATGGCCTTCCGAGCTTCAAACACAAGGTCATACCGCAATAACTCGATGACCCACTTTAAGAGCCGGCCGGAAGCGTCTAGCCTCTGAAGGACATTCTTCAAGGGTTGGTCGGTGAGAATGATTATCCTGTGGGCTTTGAAGTAAGGCCGCAACTTTTGGCTGGCCATCGCCAGTGCATAGGCAAACTTCTCTATGAGGGAATAATTTGTCTCGACCCTGAAAAGTGCATGACTTACATAATATACTGGGATTTACTCTTTGGCTCGTTCCACCGGTAAGACTGCACTAATGGCCTATTCTAAGACGGCCAAATAGAGTATAAGTGTCTCCCCCACAAGAGGACTGCCTATCTTAGGCAGCTGAGCTAAGTACTTCTTCAATGCTTGGAAGGCCTCGTCGGCTTCCTGATCCCAGGTGAAGTTAGCTCGTCGCCGCAGGACACGGAAGAGCAGCTAGCATTTATCTGCAGATCTAGACATGAATCGCCCCAGGGCCGCGATGCACCCCGTCAATCGTTCTACTACCTTAATGTTTTTTGGCGGCTTCATGTCCAAGATGGCCTGGATCTTGTCTGGATTAGGCTCTATTCCCCGGTTACTGATCATAAACCCAAGAAATTTGCCTGAACGCACCCCGAATACACATTTCTTTGGGTTAAACTTTATACCAAAGGCTCAAAGTATGTCGGATGTCTGCCGTAAGTCTGGGCTATATGTATCATCGAGTGTGCTCTTTACTATCATGTCATCAATGTAGACTTCCATGGTCTTGCCAATGAGAGATTTGAACAGCTTGTTCACGAGTCATTGATAGGTAGCCCCTGCGTTCTTTAACCCAAAAGGCATCATCCTTTAGTAATGTAGGCCTCGATTGGTGATGAACGAGGTCTTCTCCTAATCTCACGACATAGGAGAATCTGATGATATCTCGAGAAGGAATCTATAAAACTTAGCAAGGCATGTCCAGCCGTAGTGTCTACTAGTATATCAATCTTTGGGAGGGGGTAGCTGTCTTTCGGCCAGGCTTTGTTCAGATCAGTGAAGTCTACACACATCCTCCAAGTCCTATTAGGCTTTTCCCCAATACCACATTTGAGGTCCACTCGGGGTACTCTATCGCTAGTAATTTCTAAACTTCTACAGTTGTCGCGGCAGCTCTCTCTGGGACCATGTGTCGTTTCTTCTGAATGACCGACTTGTATAGCGAGTCCACGTTCAACCTATACTCCATGATAGCCAGGTCGATGCCGAGCATTTCCTCAGGACCGAAAGCAAATACATCCTAGTACTCCCGTATGAGCGAGATCAACGAGTGGCGGGCCTTCACGGCTGGTGGAGGACTAAGAGGAGGCTCGGTCCAGGGCTTTTTACCAGTCGCTAGCGGACCGCTAGGCCCTCGCTTGTTCGTCCGCTCCACTAGAGGACGAATGCTCACCAGCTAACATTCCCGAGCTGTGCGTTGGTCTCCTTGCATCGTACATACACTGCCATCATCAGTTTCAAATTGAAATTAAAGCAAGTAGGGAGCGATGACAACCTTCACTTTGTGCAAGGTAGGCCGTCCTAGGATGATATTGTAAGCCATAAGGAAGTCCACAACTAAGAAGTCCACCTCCAAATTCTTTGCCCTTACTTTGTCTCTGAAGCTTAAGGGAAGGCGAATCATTCCGTTAGGGTTCACCTCTTGTCCCATAAACCCCAGGATTGGATGGACCAGAGGGACGCTGTCCCTTCCCGAATATATCAGCTTCTTCAGGCAGTCCCAAGTGATGATGTCCTCGGAGCTCCCTGTGTCAATTAGGATTCTCTGTACAATCGCATTAGCCACCTTCATTTCTACCACCAGCAGATCGTTATACGGGGATGTGAAGTGTGGACGTTTTTCCCAACCAAACACTATAGTGGGGACTGTAACACGACTTCTTTGTTCAGCAGTAAGGACCTACTGGCCCCCCGAACCTTAGCCTTCCAGGCAGACCGAGTAACGCCCTCAGCGTATCCACCAGCAATAGTTGCTACTATCTCGGTGGAGCATTCTTCATCCTACGGCTTAGGTCATGGGGGTTCACGCTCCTTTCAAAGGACCAGCGAATCCCTCTTCAAAAATCGGTCAATCTGCCCCTTATCTGCCAGCTCGTGAAGAGCCTTTCCTCAACTCCCAACATTCGGTGGTCGTGTGTCTATTTTGCTCGTGGAACTCGCAGTATTTTTGCGCATTTTGGGGTTTAGGTGCTGAGGTCATCGAGGGTGGCCTCGTCAGCATGGGATGATCCTTTACTTCCATGAAGATACTTCTGGGATCTGTGGTAAACCAGGCATCGACAACTTAGGGTTGTGGCTTTCTATCCCCTCCTTCCTCGCCTATCCTCTGGCTAGGGCATCTATCGAGTGGGACTTTTGCTTTCTTAGGGACATCCGTGCTCTCAGTGCAGATCTCAGTAGCATAGAAGAAATCGGCGACCTTTCGTAATGCCTCTGCCAGGGCAGTCTCCTTCTGTTCGACCAGGGAAAACTTGAACCGTCCACTCTTCAAGTCATTGAGGAACAAGGTGTATGCCACCCAGTCTTCCAGATCAGGAATCAGGACTGCCTCCTGATGGAAGCATTTGACGAAGTTCACTGAGGATTCCTATGGCCCCTATTTGATCTTCGAAAGATGGATGCTCGTTCAGCTCTCTTTTCGACTAGCGATAAACTGCCTGAAAAACCTATCAGCTAAGTCTTGGAAACAGGAGATAGTTTTCGGGGCTCGGCCATTGAACCAAGACTGTGCTACCCCCTTGAGGGTAGCGGAAAAGAATCGACAGTACACGACATCATCAACATATTGGACATACCTTTGCGCCTTATACACTTCTAAGTGTTCTTCCGGGTTAGTGGTCTTATGTTATAGGTCCATGCTTGGCATTTTTACTTTCTATAGCACAGAGCACTGACGATCTCTGCATTGAATAGGGTAGTGAAAGGAAAAGGCCCTGCCCAAGCAGCTGTGCCGGAAACTTTGATGGGCCACTCCGGGCATCTTTCTACTTCCACCACCAATGCGCTCCTTCAGGGAGGACCGTCTCTCCGGATCTGGGTGAAGTTCGATCATGCTAGCGAGACTACAGGCCATGCCTCTCCCGAAGAGGACTTCAGGTACGCTCACGATCAGAACGACGCTTAGGAGTCCGTCTTCATTCGGACACCCCTCTCCGAGGCCACGAGGTCTGTTCTTGCTCTTCAAACCTAGCAGTTCGTCGAGAGTGTGTTGCATACGGCGTAGAGGCCGTGGTTCATTTTGCTGGACGTCTATGGAATGGTCACGGTTTTCTTCCTGTGACCGCCGGTCTCCATTATCGTGAGGGGCCTCTCGCATCCTCTCACTGTGGTCGGGGGACGTCGCAGGGTCATGCTTGTGGGAGGGTTCGCAGCCCACCGTATGCACATATTCAAAACGGGGGGGAGGCCTCGTGGAGCTCGCGGCCTCCACCGCCTTTTTTACCTGCTAACAAACTTGCTGTATTATGGCATCCGTCATGGTGGACATAAAGCTCTTGAGGGCATCCACTATGACGTGGGCCTCTTGCCTGGACGAGGGTTGATCGACCGGCCTGGGTTTGCCCAAGAACTTTCTGAGGCATCCACGACCTCAGGATGGGCTGGTGCTTCTATGATAGGCGCTTTATCTCCCTTAGTCCGTGCCTACGTGGCGTCACTAACTACCATCGTTCATCGATCTCTTCCCCACGGATGGGGCCAGATCTGTTTCAGGAATTTCCCATACCTTTTTGATGATGACATGGAATGAAAGCTTGGGCTTACGTGATGGTGCATGCAGATCGGCTGGCGGGCTCCTTTCCTTGGTGAAACCTACAAAAAAGGTACCCCGGGTTGTGGTCTGGGGAACGCCTCTTCGACGGTCAAGTCAAAGGAGGGTCCAAGAAGGATAAAGGTTGTAAAGAGAAAGAGAGAGTTGAGTTAAATACGTCAGAGTGTGAACCCTTTTCCCGAGGTGGGTAGGTAAGTATTTATAGCTCATGTAGCTGTGGGTAGGATGGTATTTCACGTTGGAAGACCTCCGAGGTTGGCTTCTGTCTCCTTGCTCTGTTTGGGCCTTTGGTGAAGCCCTAAGGGTCCTGTTTTGGGCCCACTATATCTGGTTGGGCCTTTCCTACAATTGAATATTCTTGGGCCTTCCGGTAAATCATATTTTTCGGATCAATAATTATTTTAAAATAGGTAAATGTAATAAAATCTTAAGATAGGATAATTATCGTCTCCATCTTCATGAAAGGACTATAAAATAAAAATTTTGGACATAAACAAATAAACCCCAAAAACAAGGGCAAAAGCAAAACAAAAAAAAAAGGAAAGAAAGTTTGAACTCGAAAAATCTAGTTTTATCCGGACAAATATTTGCACCAAAATAAATAAATAAATAATGGAAAGATAAACATAGTGTAGAGGAGAAAGAAAAACAAAAGGCAACCCATGCCCATCACAATTTATTACGTACAATCGGGTGGACATCTTAATTGTCCACCCGAGCCCACGATTAGCAGTTTTTAGTCCAAGCAACTACCTAGCTCAATACACCTCTCGTGTTTTTAAAAAAAAGAAATTCACGATTCTTAAGTTTTCAAAATCACGGTTTTCATTCTCCCCATTGCTTAATTGCTCTGTGTTGCGTAGATTGGTTTAGTGTTTAACAATTATTCAAGGGCTGGGTTTGAACTTAATGTCACTATTGATGTTGAAGATTCATCAAATGCGAATTCTTCGTCAGGCTTGATAGCAATTTTCAATCTCTATTTTTGTGTTCGGGTTTGGAACTTGTGTGTTTTAAATTTGCGTTCTAATGAGTTAGTTTTGGGATTTTCCAACTGGATTACATTCGTTGTTATGATGTCGTGGTTTGAAAATATGATGTAATTGCTTGTTTGAATATATAGTGATGTTTGCTAGAATGTTTTGGTTTTTGTTTTGAGTTGTATATGGTATTTGTAATTATGTTAATACTGGTTAAGATACAAGTTGAATAATGTTTTTCGTTTAATGCTTGAATATACTTCATTTTCTGTAAATTTTAGTTTGTGTAATATGAGAAATAATGGCTCACCATTATAAGTTATGTGGTCACTAAATATAGCAGTTGGCTCATTAAAGAAATATATTTAGCTCACTATGATTCAGCTTGTACTCAACAATCTTAAATAAGTTCTGTGCCCCCTAAATGTAATCACTATAATCAATTTTGTACCTAACAGGAAAAGCAATAGCTCACTATAATCAGTATAGCTCAGTATAAAAATTTGTTGCCTCCTCCTACATAGCAGTTTTTTGCTCACTAAAACAAACGTTTGGCTCACTAGGATTTAGCTTGTGCTCACCAAGCTCACCACAAAAATCAGGTTGGTTTTGCAAATAATACTCCGTTTTTGCTATCTACATTAGATGGTTCTGTTGCTGGGTTGTTGATGTTGATTATGTTATAGTTTTGTGTAATTCTACTGGTGTTTCAAAAGGCAAAGACATGGCTTCTGTTGATGGCAATATTGTTGGTGGTGTGTCTAATTGTGTTGTGATTGATAAGGAGATGTGTAGATGTTGATGATGCATGTGTTATTGAAGTGAAGGAAGCTGATTCATTAAAACTGATTGGTAAAAGGGTCAGTTCTATAGATATAGTATTTAAGGTATATAATGAGTATGCTTTCCGTAAGGGGTTTTCTATAAGATGTGACAAGTTAAAGAGGAGAGAGGGTTCATAAGATGTGCATTCGAGGGAGTTTTGTTACAGCAAATAAGGTTTTAAAAGGTGTCCCGGGAAAAAAGATAAGACATTTACAAATGGAGTCACAGGTGTAATTGTGATGCTAGGGCTATTTTTTACATTGAAGATCATAATGAATGGGTTTGTTAGAAGCATGACCATATTCATAATCATGAATTGCTTTTGAAAGATGAGGTTCATTAGTTGAGGTCACATAAAAAAATCGAGAAAGCTTATGTTGATTTTTTCCAAAAGATGAGAAGAAATGGTATGAAAGGTTCCCATGCTTATTGGCTTCTAACAAATGAGGCTGGGGGTTCGCCATTACTCAGGTTTAGTGAAAGGGATACCTACATTAGTATTGCAAATGCAGTCAAGAGGACTTCAGATGAGGTTGATGCCAATCATTTGATGTGTGTTTTAGAACCTAGGTATGTCAACGAGCAAGAGTTTTTTTTATAAGTTTAAATTGGAAGAGAATGATTATTTGATGAGCTTCTTTTGGAGAGATTCACAAATGAAATCTGACTACTTGTTGTTTGGTGATCTCTTTATATTTGACACGACATATAGGACCAACCGTTATGAGATGATAAGTGCACTTTTTGTTTGTATGAATCATCATACGAACAAATGTTATGCTGGGATGTAGATTTTTGATGAATGCGAAGATTGAGAGCTTTGTTTAGTTATTTAAAACATTTTTGGAAGTTATGGATAATGTGCAACTAAAAACTATAATGACGGACCAAGCATTTTCTATGGCAAATGCTATTGAAAAGATCTTCCCTTTGGCAAAGGATAGGTTGTGTACTTAGCACTTTATGGAGAATTCAAAAAAGAATATTGGTCATCTTAGGGTTTTTGGTGGATTTGTTGATAAGTTTGACCATGTTTTGATAAGATGTGATACAAAAGCAGAGTTTAATTTTTGTTGGCATAGGTGAGGGCTTCTCTATTTCTATTTATTAATGTGCTCATCAACTTATTACTTTCTGCTCACTAATGATTACTTTCTGCTCACCAAGGTTATATGTGTCTGCTCACTAGATTAAACCTTTCTGCTCACCAAGGTTACATGTTTCTGCTTACTAACTTATTATTTTCTGCTCACTGTTTTTGTGTGTTAGGCTGGTTGAAGGGTATAATGTGCTTAAAATACTTGGTTGGTTAGATTGTATCAGTTGAAATAAAAAGGGTATCCATCTTTTTGCCGAGATGCTTTTTCTTGAGGCATTCCATTGTCACAAAGAAGTGAGTCTACAAATGCTTCTTTGTCAAACAGAGTTAATGCCACTTATGTGTTGTTTGATTTTCACAATATGTTCTGTGACGTTATTATTGAGTGGAGGACTAAGGAGAAGGATGAGAATGTGAAAAATAACGATGGATTTCCTAAGATGTACTTGCCACATGTTAGCCTTTTGCAACATGCTTCTAAAATCTATACTAACAACTTTTACAAAATGTTTAAGAATGAATACATTAAAGAGGAAGGGTGTTATCAAGATGTTCTTAGCTCAAGTGAAACCCCTTACGGTATAGAGCATACATATGTTGTCTATGAGAATTGCTTTTCGAAGACGTTTGGGTTTGTGGTTACGTTTAATCTCCCAGACCAAAATATTATTTATGACCGTAAAAAGTATAGTGAGAGTGGTATTCTTTGCTGCTACTGTTTACGTACTTTCAACTTTCATTGTGTGCCAAAAGTCCCTAATCAATATAATTTAAAACGTTAGACTAGGCTAGCTAGACCCCCGAGTTATAGAAGAAGCTCCAAGTGTTAATGCAGTTGGTGTTCTTGGTTCCATATGAAGGGTTCAAATGCATAGTCAGTTTGAGGCATGGCTTCTTGCCAGTGAATCTAATACCCAGCAAGAAAGCTATGTGAAGACTCTTTTGCGAAGTTAAAGGTTGATGTTGGTGTCATTGTGGGTTCTGTTTATGTTTCTGACACAGAAAATGATCAACAGTCTAGTGATGGTAATAAAATCATTGGTAATTCTAAAGGTTCTAGAAAGAAAGAGGAAGGGAATGTAGGGAGGACGCGTACATCAGAGAAGATATCAAACATTGTAAGATCAAGGAAGGTATGGTTTTCTTCAAGGAATAAAAGAGATGTTTCACAACCTCAGGTTAAATTCTATTCACAATCTTAGTGAATAAGTTATATTTCTTATACTAATATCTTCTTGGAGTTTATTGAGTTTGTTGCTAAGCTTAGTAGATCTATATTGTGTTTGGCTCACTAAAAGTGTTAGTATGCTCACTAATATAGTGTTATAATTATGCATTGGCTCACTTTAATTTTTAGTTCTCAAACTGTTAGTCTTATAGGTTCCACCCACTACATTTATGCGTTGGCTCACTAAATATATGTATATGCTCACCAAAAATATGTGTTTCATGTGATGGTTTAGGTTATTACTGCAGGTTCATCTGATCCAGCAGATACATCTAATCCAGCAGTAGATTTTATATAGGGTTTTTAGCTTGCTTTTGGATGAAAGGTTGAGGCAACCAAATGGGGGTAGCATTCTTACCAATCAGTTGAATCCTGCTTCTGAAGCTCCTATCATTCCAGGGTAATAAGCTCACTAATATAGTGTATCTGCTCACTAAAAATGTGTATTGGCTCACTAATATAATATATCTGCTCGCTAGATTTATACTTTAGCTCACTAAAAATATGTTGATGCTAATTTATTTTGTGAAATAGGTTACTTGGGAATCGAGCATGAACTTTTGCTATGATCATGGGTTTTTGATTTTCTATGTGTTTATCATTTTTATTCATGCTCTCTAACAATTATATTTTACTGACTATAACTAATGTTAGCTATGCAGGTTTGAGGGCAAGGCGTTAGCTTCGAGCATTAATGAAGTTTTTCGCATTTAGCGCATCTAGTAGGTTTTTGAACAAAACTTCAAATGTAAATTTGTATTTGATTGATAAATTTCAAACTTGTATATTTTATTCATTACGATTTTTTTTTTTTGGGTGATGTGATGCAATGAGAATTATTTTTTTAATTTGAAAATTAAGTAAATCATGTTGACTAATTTTAAAGTTTATAATAGGTTGAATACTTTTGAAACTTATAATAGGTTGCTCACTGCTTAAGATTGATAGCTCACTAGTTTTATCCGTTAGCTCACTATATTTTATAAAACTATTTTCAACTTTTTTGATGATTGAACATTATAAAAGAATAGTATTCTATGACATAAATTGTGTACACTTCAATATTTGAATAACTTTGTTAATAACAGTTGTAAGTTTATATCATACTAGTGGTCACTGGTTTTGCCTGCTAGCTCACTGGTCTTACCTACTAGCTCACTGGCTTTGCCTACTAGCTCATTGGTTTTCCCTGCTAGCTCACTAAAAATAAGCATAGTAAAAAACAAGAAATATTCAATAATAAATGCTACATACTAGTACTTGACCATAATTAAGTGCAAGCATAGTAATAGTGTTCATATGAGAGTATTAGGCACATTAGTTCCTAAAGCTAGTCTAACTAAAGCAAGGTTCATTACTCATGTTGTTGGCACTTGAGGCTAGCTTGATTTTGCATTCATTTCTGCCTGTTGTTTAACATGGAACTCCTTTGCGAGTCTTTTTATTCTACTCTTGTACATATTTTCTTTATCGTTGATGATCTCATAGCAGTATCATGCTCTCATAACATCAAGCAGATTTTTATCCTGCAAACAAAAAAAGGAAACAAGCCATTTATGGTTCTCCAATTAATAGATCTTATGCTTATTTCAAGATATTTTTGCAGAGAAAACAATTTCGATAGGCTTACTTCATTTTCTTGAAACCAAAATCCCATTTATCTACTTGGTCGAAGTAAGACTCCATATGTCTCATGCAGAATATTCCACAGTCTGTGACATCATCTGTTGTTCTCCATAACATTCTCATTCGTACTGCTTTCATCTTGTTGACAATTTCATGTTTGGGATGGCCAACACTGTGTTGAAGAAATCTCCTAAAAACTTTGCCTGTGTACAACCAAAATTTTTGTTTAACTCACTGCAATTGTTTAATAGCTACTAAATATGTGTGTTAGCTCACTAAGCAATAGTTTGTCCATCATTGATTTTCAGCACACCACATATGTATGTTAGCTCACCAAATATGTGTGTTAGCTCACCAAAAATGTGTGTTAGCTCACCAAATATGTGTGTTGATTTATTCTAAATTAAATGAATCAATGAACATTTAAACATACCACTAATAGATGTGTTTCTCCATATGTGTTTTGTATGAAGCAGTTATGTGCATGTTGTCCATAATGTCAGGCCTTTCTTCCTTTAAATCAAAGCAGAAGATGAAGAAGCGCTTCTTTTGACATACCAGGAAGAACACTTTCAAACTGGAAGATGAATAATATTATATAATGTAGTAGTCTAATACATAATAAAAATGTATTAGATTAATACCTACTAGTTGCAGTCGTTTGGCCGATATCCATTTTTCACATCTCTGAAATTCTTTCTCAAGTATTGTTTTAAAATCAATGTACCTTGCCTCTTCCATTCTTACTGTATTTATGGTGGGGTCCAAATTTGACTACATGTTTGCATTAGTATTAGTAGGTCTTTGATCATTTGTATTTGTGAACAAAAATAAGTATATAATTACCATTGCATCAACCGATGCAAAAAATCTTCTTAGAGTGCATTCACTTCTTTTTCTCTCTAAGTTGTTGAGGATAGCAGCCCAGACATTGACCACATGTGGATCAATGTATTCCCTTGGACGCATGGTTGACATGTGATACCGATTTGCAACATGTGTTTCGACGTCAAACATATCTTCACTAATATAGTATGAAAAGGAAAAAAATGTAACTTTATATTGAGTATAACTTAAGTGTTTGTAAGTGTTTTCTGTCTGATAGCTTTGTGCTTGTTTTGAATCAAGGTCCTCTGATGGATGGAATACATAATTAGCAATGATCTTCTCCTGCAATGACAACTACCCTATAATCTTTGTGATTCTCTCCATATAAGAAGAGTAGTAGGATTCTGTCATTGATCCCTTCTCTCTCCTCGATTGATTTCTTGCGTTCTTTGCGTGCTCTTCTTTTGCAAAACTTTATATCAGAGTTGGTGGCATTGTAGCTCATGAAATTACATAACATGGTTCAATGCTCACTAAAATATATGTTCTGCTTACTAAAATATGTATTCTACTCACTATATATATATTGTGGCTCACTACTCACTAAACTATATGTCCTGCTCCCTAACATATATGTTATGCTCACTAACATATATGTTATACTCACTACGATATACTTTCTACTCACTATCTCACTACGATATACTTTTTTCTCACTAAAATTTATCTTCTGCTCACTAACATATATGTTCTGCTCACTAAGATATACTTTTTTCTCGCTAAAATTTATCTTCTTGTAAGACCCGCCTTCTTTGTTTTAAGTTAACCTGGCTGTCTTACCCTTTACGTTATAAAAATCGTGTTTTTATTAACTATACAAGTTAAATTATTACTGATGTGCTTATGTGAACGATAATTTTATTAAAAAGAATTATTATTGCTATTAATGATTTTAAAGTTAATTCGTGCTATTTGTGTCTCTGAACTGTACCGATAGTTTAATTTAGTCGTTTCTCGAGTACAATTAGGTTGTCAACCTTAGAAGTAGTTCGACGTTTAATAAATCGAACTTTTATATATTTAGGAACGAATAGTCGATAGAAGGTCGTATTAATGATTCGGGTTTAGAGTTCGGGATACTAAATGGAAGTACGCTTCAAGTGTGCTATATGATAAGAGGATGCCTGCAGGATTAAAAGGCAAAGTACACCGTATGATAGTTAGACCTGCTATGATGTATGGTGCAGAGTGTTGGCCTATAAAAAAGACATAGGTCCAAAAGTTAACGGCAGCAGAGATGAAGATGATTAGATGGATTTTTAGTTATATGAGAATGGATAAAATTAGTTATGGAGTTATTAGAGACTTAGTTAAAGTAGTTCCTATCGAAGATAAGATGAGAGAAACAAGGTTCAGATGGTTCGGCCATGTAAAAAGAAGGAGAGTGGATGTTGAGGAGATGTGAGAGGATTAACATCCCCGAAAGGAAAAGAGGGAGGGGGCAACTAAAGAAGAGTTTGGACGATGTGATTAGAGAGGACTTGAAAATTGTCGGGCTGACGGAGGACACGGCTCAGGATAGAAGACTATGGTAGGATAGGATTAAGATCTTAGATCGCAGAGAGGTGGCTTCGTAGTTGTCTTTTGATTGTGGTAGGATAGGTGTGGTTGTTGTTTTTTGGATATTGTGTTCGTATGCAGGTAGGACGTGTATCTGGGAAGAAACATTGTTTGCCTACGTTTGTCAGCTAAGGTATGGTATTTTCCTCTACTTTGTTATACTAATATTTGCATAGTTACTGCCCCTGATTTATTAGCACCCCTTAGTTCTATTCCGCGATGCTTTTTCCTTAATTTTGCTCCGTTAAATGTGTTCACAAAATCCTTCCTCTATAGAACAATTCTATAAAATCCTACTCCTATAAAATGTTTTCACAAAATCTTGTTTTGTTGGTCCCTTAGAATTAGCCTCTCAATTGGTAGTCATACTGGTTGGGGTAAGGTCGCCTACATCTGGATCTCCTCGCATCCGGCGAAAACAGGACCCACACCAGGAGGTGGTGGTGTTGTTGTTGTATATATGTATGCATATATATATAT